>JALPQI010001048.1:0-135485 GCA_025490895.1 Thaumatotibia leucotreta
TCAAATAAAGTTTTCAGGTTTCACCAACGTTTTTGTCATTTCATTAATTTATTGAAAATAATTCCTAATAAAAACTAAAAAAATTATAGGAGCCTGCGTTTCCAAGGCTATTTTGAAAAGAAGTAGAACTCACAAAATTAACGAGTCAAGAAAAATAACAACAGATTGAAGTAATCAAAAAATAAATACATAACAAGGCAGAAATCACCACGGAGCAACAGAAAACATTCGAGCACTCAGAACAGACGTCAGTTGTGGAATAACAGTGACAAGAATAACATGTGAAAGCACGCTACACAGTATTATTCTGTAATTAGCTAAACATAGGCATAGGTTTTAATACTTTTAATAATACATGTGTAGTTAAATTGTTGTACCAAATGTTATTAACACCTCTGGTGATACAAGCGCAATACCAACTTTGTTACTAATAATTGCGGGTAGTTAATTTTTTATGACAATATCTTATATCTACGTGAAAATAAGTAAATAATATTATTTCTATAAATTTAACAATTATAATTACTAATAAATAAGTTATCTCAACGTCTGTTTTTAGAAAATAAGGATTTACTATTGGGAAGAACATTTTATGGTTGTGGCAACATTTTCGCAGTTTTTTTGGCCTCGAACTCCAGTTTGGAGATTAGTAAGTGTTAACGCAAAACAAAAGGTCGTAAGTAAGATAACAGTCGGTCAAGTAATATTTCTCGAACAACATGTTAAAAATAATTTAGACCTTCAGGCAAGCCAAGATACTATTCCGCAATCGTGTACAACAATAAGCGATAAGTCACGTGACCAAAATGAATCGGGAATGGTGACGTGAATTTTCGTACGAATCTGTCATTCTCATACATTTATTCATCATCATCATCAGCCTATGACAGTCCACTGCTGGACGTAGGCCTCTCCTATTAACTATGCGTATAAACACATTAGGAGGTAAATACCCATAATCGCCACGCTGGGCAAGCGGATTGGCGATCGCAGTAATGTGTCCACTATGATGACGCTGCTGCCCATCATCAATCTTTTATCAAATAATGGTCAGTGACACTTCAATCCCTTAGTCGACTCTTACGATACCCGCAGGAGTTGGGGTGGTGACAAATGTATTCTTATTGCCGTCACCACACGGCATACATTTATTACTTATCGCTTATCGTATACTATCCTCCTGCCGCCCAGACAATAAAATTTGCCAGTGAATTTTGAATTAATAGTGTAGGAAATAGAATATAATTTCTTAGTTTGAAAAGACCTTCTAAAAGGTATCTGGGCGGCAGAAGGCTGCAGATCGCCCAGTCCAAAACACTACAGACTTGTACTTTATAGAAGTTACGAATAGTGTAGACAAACAGTTCAAAGAGATATCTAGAATCTAGCAATGTTTTATTGTTTTCACGGTTTAGGATAATCTATTGGTAAGAGTTAATTAAATAACAGATATTGAGCAATATTAAATGACATACATTGGAAATTGAACACAATATAAGTTTTATGATGATAATAAACTATCGATAAGTCCGGGAAAAAGGACATAGGATAGAAAATTACTTTTTTCACATCACCTATTCGAATACGGGCCTTTTCTTCCCTGCTGGGAGGGATCAAAGTGGCACTTTTCTGTTCAAGGACTTTCTATTGCCAGCCTAAAAAATTACAATGAAATATGAAAATAAACAGTACGTTCATAATTGATAAAAAATTCTTCAGAATCGATTATTTGCATAAATATTAAATATATGATATATCTTTTATTTTTCTCATAGGTGGTGTGAAAAGCAGTATGTGTCACACCCTATCAAAATTATTTCGTCTTGGGCGTTAACGCTTGAATCCTTCATTACGCTCAGGATTCCACTATAGAATCCCTCCCTCGTCGCTCCATTCAGGATTCAATATAGGCCCACGCCGGAAATATACCATTTTGATCCCTTGTGACACAATCTACTATGGTTAGTTCCCCGCGATAACTGTACCTAACCGAATTCGACGAGGACAAAGTCATGTAGATTATGTAGAACAACTATTACATTATGTTTTTTTTTTTGTTGACAGTGTTCATCTATTCGATGCCGGGTTACAATTGTTCTATCAAAGAGAGAATGCTGTATTCTAGCTGTAAGGGTCAGTTCCTAGACATTATTGAGAAAATTGGAGTGGCGGTAGAAAAACGAGTGAGTACTTCAACGGTTTCTTTAGTTACTGACAAATTAGTAATAAAAGCAATAAAGGGAATTGGGCATTTTGTTCGGGCATATGACCCACTGCATACACAAACGAGATAGAGATAGGAATGTAGGTAAAATCTAAGAAAAACATTAAAAACACTATTTCGGATACAAAAAGTCGAATACCTTTTTTTCCCGGTTGGTACATATGGAAAAATTACATATTTAGAAAAGTTAGATTTAATTCTTTATTTTAAAGCTAGTTTGGTCATAAAAAAAATCATGAAGAGAGTCAAAAACGCCCAATGACTTTAGAATTAATTTTATTTTGTTTGTCAGCCTCCATAGCCGACTTGGTAGTGATCCTGCTTACAAAGCTGTGAAAATTTGTGGGGTTATCACATTTTTTTGTTTCTTGGTCATGGTTGTTTTCTATGTATTAATGTGTCCTATTATAAACAAGGTGGGTAAAAACAAGTGCGTTCCCGTTGCGTGTGAGATTTCGGGACTCAGAATAAATCCCTTAGGAGGTTTTCGGAAGTTTCGAAATAACAGAGTTTTTTTTATATGTACATACCTACTAGGTGCAAGGTACCAAAATTACTTATAACTGCTCTACTACTTCTGAAAATTGAACTAATTTCCAAGGGGCTTATTCTGCTTCCCAAAACCTCACTGGCAGCTGAAATGCACTTATTTTTGTATAGGCTGTATAGGCTAATATATTATTTTCTCAAACATACAAGGAAATATTGTTGTTATGTTCGGTGCGATTAAGACAAGAGGTCGTTAAGGTGCGTTCAAACTAAAAGAGCATTCGCTGTTCTTGCCTGCCACTCTACGAAATTCGATCGGTACACAAAACGTGATCGGTTGATTTCGTAGAACGGGCGCTAGAACAGCGAATGCTCTTTTGGTTTAAACGCACCTTTAATGGAATTTAATACAAATCTTGATGGCCTAGGCCGGCAAAGTGCTCTTTTTTAATTCCATTCCACATAAATTTATGGCACAGGCATCATGACATTCTGCCACTATGCACTAAAAAACACTACACTATGCAGGCACTGCACTATGCATATCAAAAACATTTTAATTATTTTTTATTTCATTGCATGTTTGAGAAAAGCACTATACATACCTCGGCCGAAAATATGGGGTTGCCAGCCTCAGACCTATCTATCTATATGTCTTCGGCCGGCAACCCTTTTCATCCCGGCTTCTATAGTAATGTACTATTTTATCGTCAGATTGAAATCGACGACGGCAAAGAACTAACAGAAGAGTTCCTGTACGACGAAATCCACCCAAAGAGGAACCTCCACCGGCCCGCCTTCGCCAAACCGAAGGGGCCACCCAACAGAGGAGCTAAAAGAATCACCAAGTCACAACCAGCGCAGTAATGTTCCTAATACAACTAATATCTTGGAGAAAACCTATTGAAAACTAAACCCTAAACGTAAACTTGTATACATAGGTTACTAGATAAATTCTGTAATATATTTGTATGTATTTTTGTGTTTGGGTAAATCCATGTAACTGTACTGTAATGAAAGTAATTTGTTATTGTCTGTTTATTTACTTACCCCCTTATTCATAAACGTCTGCTAACTTAACAAGACGCTAATAATTGTTTGTCCCTTTCGGTCTTAACAATGTGCCCATAAGAGCAAAAGGGACAAACAATTATTAGCAACTTGTTAAGTTAGCAGACGTTTATGAATAAGGGGGTTATGATCCGAGCGTAACACAGTTACACTGTATCTGGATTATTTTGATATCTAGACATAACACTAAAATTTGCAAAATTAATAAATAAACTTAGGAAAATTGGTCACTTCCATTGTTCCATTACACTCTTGCATGGAATTGCTTGTTTCATGTTTGTTGCAAAACTTATGTAGTGACCTATGTAAAATCTACAGGCGTTATTCCGTAAAACCCAGGTCGTATGTCACGCCTCGGTACTTATGAATTTACGAAATCATCGCCCAAGTACTGTAATATACTATTAATAAAAGTAATATTGTAAGAAAAAAATAATATCTGAGAAATTTAACAAACACTATCTGTACTTTCAATAGGTTTCGTTCACTGATACAAGATCTCAAAACCGACACGCAGAATATGTTAAGGGCAACAGTAAACTCAATATATTTCGAGGATCGCTCAAATGTATTTCACTAGCCAGCTAAGCATGGCACCAATAAACTAGCAGCCCTACAATTCGTGAACGTTCCTTTTATACTTACAGTGGCCCTACCGCGAAAAAAGAAATTCGTAAATTTCGAGGATTTGTCTCTCTCACTCTAATGACGCCTTCGTTTGAGTGACAGAGAAATATCCTCGAAACTTACGAATTTCGATTTTCTCGGTAGTAGGCCAGGCTCTACGGCCAAATTGTTAAAGGAACGATGAAAGATATATCCAGAGATCGGACAAATGTGTGTCATTGTTCGCAATATTATGGATATGACTCCAAAATTGATTAAAGTAATAATTTCATGAAAATTGATTTCGAAACTTTTATTATAAAGGTTTTCATAGTTACCGGTATCAAATAGGTAATTTTCTGAAAATGATTAATTATTCAACCAACTGTGGAGTCATGTCTATATTATTGCGAACAATGACGCACATTTGTCCAATCTCTGCTTATAACAGAATTAACTGCAGTATAAAATGGCAGGATGGGTTAGGTAGAAAATCAGTTTCAAAATGTTTCAATAAATTATCGTTTATATTTGGTTTATCACTCAAAAACATATTTATTGCATTGAAATAAAATAATAATTGTTATTTATCAACTTCACTTTTCGTAATATTTGAAGTTTCATACATATCAACACCATTTTTACCGTCTGGTCGCCATACGTTAAAGCGACAAGTTTTTATAGTACATAATGATCCGTATTACTACTATAATGCGGTAAGGAGCATATTAGGTATTCTACATAAATATGTACTAAACAAATTGTTATCTAAATTCAATTTATTAAGGTGATAAAATGTGAACTTATTTATGAACTTAACTATATCCGTGTCAAAAATGTATTAGTCGTGTACTTTAAAACGTCCGAACACGTGCAAATAATAGGTAATTCACAACTCGTGCCGGTTTGAAACATGTGGGGCCTGTTTCTCGAAAGCTTATAACTTGTAATATAAATTACAAGCGGAAGTCCTTATCTTATTAATGACGTTAAAATGAGACTTCCATTTTTATTACAAGTTACAAGCTTTTGGGAAACGGGCCTCTGGTCGTGTTTTTCTTATTTTTCGCACTTGTATCGTAATGAAACTAATGAATTATCAGTTATTACGCGTCCTATTCACCACAAGCCACGATTTATGATTTGGGTCGATTGTAAAAAACATACATACCTAGTTAAAGGCCTTACTGAAAACTTTACGTACAATTTAACGTCACACTTGTTACGAATTACGAAAGTTAGGTATACTCTGTCTAACAACCTTTGGCAGTAAAAGGCGGGAAATTCGAATTGTCTATGAGCGGTCAACAATCCACGTGTACATTTTTTTAAATTTGCCGCTATTTTTTCCTGCCTAATGTTGTTGGGTATACCATATGAAGGGTCCACGGAAAAAACATGTCCAGTGCTTAAAAAAATCAGGGATAATTCACACCTTATTCTGTTAAAAGTAAAGTGGTTTTTCCTTCTGTAATTTGAATTGACTAGACATATTCTTTCCGTGGACCCTTCATATAGTTTGCATGACTAACTTTCGTAATACAATGAATGGTAGCGATCGTGGTTTTTGTTTTTAGCCTTTGTTTTTTTTCTGCTATCGACTCATTTAGTGAAATTTTACTAACATTAAGCTATTTTTATAATTGCTCAGAATAATTTGTAAGAATAATTTTGTGTCGATCAATACTAAAAGGGATCTGTTTTGGTGCTTATATTTTTTAATGTTACTAGATAAACCTATGCATATTTATATAAAAGCAGTTTCACGTAAGTGCCATTTGCCTAGGTCCCTTTTATGCGGAACAACACAATTTATAATATTGTTGAAAACAGTAAGACTGGTTGACCGTCTTCTGTAGTCACTCGTTTTATACTTCACTATTTTACTCTCTATTTTAAGTACAGTATTACTAATTATTGATATAATTATGGCTTATTAAAATAAATTGTGACAAAATAATCGATCACGAAATAGTCAGTTACACTTCATAAATGATTATATGGATTAATCGATCTAAATGTATTGTTTTTTTTTCATATTGAATCCATTTGATCTATTTATTTTTTCACAGTTGATGAAGCAAAAACTGATTTGCTGTAGAGATGTAAATAAACATTCAAGTAAGGGAACCGCGCAAATACTCGTATTGGCCGCTTTTATACTTCATCATTCAAGTCCGTGATATCGGACAATTGTTTTGAAAACCTATTAACAGTTACGTGTAACCTATTACGTATAATTTAGGTAACCCTTATTTATATAATATGACGCTCAGGATATCATATAAACTCTAGCCCTCTTATTCAGAAACATTTTCTGATTTAGCAAGCCGATAAGTATCGTTTGTCCCTTTTTTGTTTTATAGAAATATAAAAGGGACAAAGGATGCTTAAGCCTAAGTTAGGAGACTTATGAATAAGGGAGTAAATTTTTGCGTCATAAACAGGAGTTTTTAAACATTGATTGTGCAATGCAATGAGTTTGAAAATGACGCTAAATTAACATTATTATCGAAGTATAAAAGCGGCCATCAAATTGGCTATCTATCCTATTTGAATGTAAACTCTCTAGCTAGTTTAACAAATTATGTTTATTCGATTATAGGTAAAAAAACGCAAGTCACCTGTTGTACGTAGTAGTGATCTATTCAAATAGACAATACATGTTTAAAATGCGAATACAAACAAAACAAATGCCTATATGGATAGATTACAACAAACATACAACAGGTCGAGATTTTCTTAACTTTTTCACCTATACCTATTTATTTTTAGTGTAAGTCGTCATTATAACCCGTACTAAGAGATAGATGAATTTTAAGATTTAACCCTTAAACAAAGCTTTGACAAAGATTTATTCAAATTTGAATTCTGACTTGCTGTCAATAGAGTTAAGAATACATGATGCATATATACACCTCTATGCATTTAAGGGTTAAAACGTACCAAATTTTTTTTATTTAAGTGCGCGAGCCCAATTTATACTTGGGTCAGTTGCCATGTGAACATATTAATGTTAGTTCCCCTTTTTCACTCCATTCAATTCCTTCAGAACAGATTCTAACCCCATTATTTTAGAAATGTGTTATCACTGATCAACATCGAAAGAATTCGAGCTTATGATATTGTCTATTCAGTCATAACAATAATATAAACCGATTTAATCTCAAATTCTCAATTATTATTTTCGCTAGTTCGCACAAAATATACCTATTGAGTATTTAACATTGAGATTTGAATTATATGTCGAATAACGCTGAAATTATTTATAGTTGTCTACGGTGCGAAAAATAAAACACTCATATTTGTTTAAAAATATACTTGCCAATATTTAAAATAAATTTAAACTCATTTATTATCATAGCTCTAAGACAACTGTTGCTATATATTTAATGTACTTTTATTATTCGTTAATAATGATTTTAAACATTACATGTATCGGCGTCATTTTAAGGTACATATTTTTATGATATACACAAGTGGAATGCACAAAATACGTAAGAACGAACGTATTTTTGTACACGATGTGAAATAATTTTGTATAGCGTGCAATATCGTTGTAATTATAATAAATGCTTTTGATTTAGTCATAGTGTTGGTATTATTACTCACCTTTATACCGCTGGATATTTTTATATCAGAGTAACCGAGTAAGAAAAAATCTATTTAACACGTTCGCCTCCAGTATAATTTCACTAAGCGCAAGTACTATGCCGAGCGAAATTATCTGATAGAACTGCTATGCCATTGACACGCAAGTATGACTGAACAGATTGTACTCTTATGCTAGTGACACAGTTGTGTCAAAAACGTTCGTATTTCTAAGGCACTGGCTTAGGAGGAAGAACTTGATTTATGCTAGTGGCATAAGAATAAGGTCACTCTGATCAAGTATGTGTATCACTGGCATAGGAATCAGATTTTGTTGGTCACAAACGCTGTGTCACCGGCGTCGAACGTGTTGACACCTAGGTGCATAGAGTATCAAAAACGATATAGGTGAAAAACTTAATAAAGTCACCTGTTGTATGTGTGAGTGACGTGTTCGAATAGGCATTTGTTTTGTTTGTGTTACTAATTTCAAATATGTGTTCTCTATTCGTAATACGTCACTCACACGTACAACAGGTGACTTTCTTAAGTTTTTCACCTATACGACCGAAATGACACATGTAATAAGTAATCAATTGCGACTGTTGAAAAGAGTTTTAATAACATTGACATTGATTGTTTATATAAGTCATTTCAGAAATAAAATGTGTGATACCATATGCACTTAAGGGTTAACCCTTTAAACAACAAGAAAGCTATTTCTCTGCCAACACCTAGTTAGGCGTGCCAGAATGCTTAGTCAAGTTGCCAATCACTAGCACTTAGTAGCGTATCGTAGTTTTCCCTCTCTGTCACTCTTTCATATTAGTGCGACAAAGACAGTTAGCTGCCTGTCGCTTACGATTGACGATGAAGCGCTAGCGATTGGCAAGGCAGAAGCCCCAGACATCAAATAGGAAAGTAAACATGAGAACACTATTTTAGTAAAACTAGATTTTTTATAAAACTAACATAATTTATTTAATTCTTTAGTTATCTATATAACAATAATACGTAACATATTTACTCTCATAATATAAATTAACACTTTCACTGCCAGATCAAAAACCTAGGTTATCGCCGCACGCCACCCTGTCGCTGCACGCCACAATGTACACTACTTCAATTCCAAGAACGCCAATAAGGAGATTAAGGAGTATCAGTTTATTCACATGCCACACGACTCCCCAGGGGAGTTATTCACTATACGAGGGCTGTTCCGAAAGTTTTTAGTTGCTCCGGTTCTATTCATGCGATTTCAATAAAACTTACACCATTTTGAGGGATATTTCAATGACGCTTTAGGCGGTGTAAATTTGTTTTAGTAAAGATTTTAGATATTTTTATTATTTTGTTTTACTAAGACGTGTCGAGCCTTACTCCAATGACCATGATACCGGTTTTTAAGACACTTTTTTAATGAGATGCTATGAACATCATTCGCTTATAAAACTATTTTATTTTATAGGTACTAGTAATTGAAGATATTTCCGTTATTTTTAAGTACAAATTACGTGATATCCTTTACTTTAATCATAAATGAGTAGGCATCGAAAAAAATCGTAAACTCAAAAATTGGGATTTCGAATATTGTAAAAATCATCATTCAATCAATAATCATTTTTGTTCAATTATAATTTAAAAAACGCAAAATGAACTAAATTATTTATCCCGGGTATATTTTAGTACAGCTTTCAAAGATTTTTATACGAAATATGCTTCAATGTGTCAAAAATTGCCAATTTCTCCATACAATGTTAAATTTCATACAAAACAGCTTTTTGTAAAAAAAATATAATAAAAAAACTATTCCCATTACATGCATAAATTTATTAACCATAATAAGTATTGAAATGTCCCTCACAATGATATAAATTTAATTTAAATCGCATGAATAGAACCGGAGCAACAAATAACTTTCGGAACAGCCCTCGTACAATTAACGCCGGCTGGCGTGCAGGTATAGCCTTTGTTTTTGTCCTGGAACTGCAAATAGTATAGTGATATTACAGAGATGGGCAAAATTTATTCGAATGACGAATAACGAATAAGAATAAAAAAAATCATCGCGAATGACGAATGAAATTGTCGAATGATTATTTTTATTCGAATAGATTATTCGTAGAATAATTTAATCGCGAATAATTTATTCGTCGAATGAATTTTCACGAATAATTACTAAAACAAAGTCACTTTCTGCACTTCTTTGGCGACGGGTGGTGGCGGGTGGTGACCGGGAGTGGCGGGCGGCGACGGGTGGTGGTGGGTGGCGACGAGTGGTGGTGAATGGCGACGGGTTCCGGCGGGGGGAGGGGAGGCGTCGGGTGGCGGGCGACGGCGGGTGGCGATGGGTGGCGACGAGTGGTGGTGGGTGGCGACGGGTGGCGGCGGGCTAAGGCCGGGGGTGGCGGGCGAAGGCGGGTGGAGGTGGGTGGTGACGGGTGACGATGGGTGGTGGCTGGAGGTGGCGGGTGCCCACCGGGTGTGCACCACCACCAGCCGCCGCTCCCGGTCGCCACCTGCTTCCCCCCACCGCAACCCGGCGCCGCCCACCACCACCCGCCACCGCCTGCCACCCAACGCCTCCACCCACCGCCACCCCCGGTCGCCACCCGCCTCCCCCCACCGCAACCCGTCGCCACCCACCACCACCCATCGCCATTCACCACCACTCGTCGCCACCCACCATCACCCGTCGCCACCCACCACCACCCGTCGCCACCCGCCACCATCCGCCACCCCCAGCCTCCGCCCGCCGCCACCCGTTGTCGCCCGCCTCCCCCCACCATCCCGTCACCCAACATGGATTTATTATAGTATAATTTAGGATTCGCTCAGAAGCATGCAACTGATAAGAAAATACGGGTTTCTCGCTCATAAATATACCCGTCTCTTTCTAGGCTAATAGAAAGTTACTTTGTGTATGACTAACCCATTGTCTCGCTAATTATACTTACTACCTGTGTTTATATAATACCCCTAACCCTTAACATTCTTTAGCGTGCTAGAACTTAGAACAAATTACAGTATTCACGATTTATGTTAAATATTATGCTTGATGTTGTTTAATTTAATATAATGCAACAGAAAAAATATGTTTTTCGTGGATTTATTCGAATGAAAATAACGAATAAATCATTCGTCATTTAAAAACCAGCAGAATAATTCATTCGTGACTAAATTATTCGCGAATAAAGAAATCGTGAATTATTGTTTATTCGAATAATTATTCCGATAAAAATTTATTCGAATAATGCCCATCTCTGAGTGATGATAACTCCCCCACGGAGTCGGCGGCATGTGAACAAAATTACCGATAACTTCCCAGTGGCGCTCTTGGCATTGAATGTTTTGATATACTTGTAAACATTTTCTGTCATTGCCATTCAATAGGGCCCACAACAGCAGTGTCAACATAGTGGACACATCACTGCGATGGCCAATCCACTTGCCGAGCGTGGTGATTATGGGCATTTACCTTCTACTGCGTATACAGTAGTGTCCCGAATTTGACTTTTTTACGCGAGACCTACCAAAAGCCTCTAAATAAATTGTAGATTACGGGAAAAATAAAAAATAAATTGTAGAGTAAATCTTTAGGGCTCTACCATCGTTTGAAGTTTTCAAATAAAAAGTTTTTTAATTCGGCTCCCTGAGCTGAAAATTAAAAAATAATATTTTTCATGGAATATAGATTTAAGACAAGCTATAAAATTAAAAATGAGAAAAAATAATATTTTATGTAATATGGATTTTTTTTAATAATATTTTTCCTATATTTTTTTATTTAATTTATTATTATAAAAAAAAATACTACAATTATATGTAAACATATTTTGGCATATAATTTTTTTCGGAAAAATAGAAAAAAATCAAATCTTTACACTGCGGTAGAGCCCTAAAGATGACATATATTTTAATTTTTTTTACTCGTTTCGGAATGTGTGTAAATTTACAAAAAAATTGATGCCTCTCGGGAAACTGTAGCTCAAAAAAATTTTTTTTCCATACATTGACGGGACACTAGTATACAGGGTGAAACATGAGTCGTGAACAGTAATAGTTTTTCTAACTTTCTAAACAAGTAACAATTGAATGCCCGACAAGTTACTTAGAAATAGTCATGTTTTTTTTGTGGCTTTTTTAATTTTTTAAGGTGTTTTTCAGAAATGATAACGACTATTTAAGCTATTTAAAACGTTAATTATACAACAAAATTGCCGCCAAAAAATACAAAAACATAAACACAAAAAAATAAAAAAATAACTTATAAATTTTTAAGTAACTTGTTGGGCATTTTAATTGTTAGTTGTTTATAGAGTTAGAAAAACGTATTACTATTCACAACTGATAGGTCTACCTACGTCCAGCAGTGGACTGACTTAGGCTGATGATGTGATGTATGAGATGATACGGCGGTCAAAACGTTTAAAGACAAGAAATTGTCTATTTCGCCGCGTTTCTGTGACATTAGCCACAGAAAAGGCTATGATTAATGTCACAGAGGTGACCTTATTTGATTTCGTCTATTTTAACTTGACCTTTCGTTTCCACCATATGATCGTGGTGCCTTGTGAGAACGTCATGTTTTTCATCCGCTGCTTTTTCTTGAGCTTGATGCAATTGGTCCGCTCTGAAACCATAAAAAATAGATAAATCATATTCCACTGAACGTATTGAGAAAATACAAAGCAAATTATTTATTAACTAAATATTTTGATTTGTACTTTTTATTTTTCCTCAGTAGTCACACTACTTAATACTTTATAAATTATAAATATTAGATAGTCAAAGGCGCCTAGCCTTGTAAGGGATTGCATATACCCGAGAAAATTGACTGGTGGTTGCTAAGACCGAGTGGCCGAGGGGTACAGGCATCAGCCGCGAAAGCTAAGTACGTGGGTTCGATCCCAACCTCGGACGTTAGGTGATCTTGGTCGTTTTTCTTTGGTATATGACATCTAATATTTATAATAAATAACATTCCATTTCCTTGCAGGTCTAGTCAAGATGTCATGCTGCAATTGTATGCGATAAGCGATAAGTAATAAATGTATGAGAACGACAGTTTCGAACGAAAAGTCACGTGACCATTTTCATATATTATTATGGTCACGTGACTTATCGCTTGTCGTACACGATTGCAGAATGGAATCTTGGCTAGGTCTATATAAATATTTGTGATAAATGAATACACAAATGATGCCCTCGCCGGGAATCAAACCCAGAACCTCCAGCTTCATAGGGTCACTACCAACTAGGCTACAGAGACTGACAAAACTCCAAACCGTATTGAGAATAACTTTTTATGAATAAGGGGGTATATCTATATTTACTACTTCATTTCACAGATGTCATATTATACCATAGATCAAGCAAACGTATCTACTTAGCGTGTCAGTGTCAAATGAACTCAGTTAAATCTTGAGTTGTCCGTCTTTAATCGCAGCTTGCAGCTTTCGGGCGTCAAATTTTGTAAGTTGAAGAGAACAAAAACATTAATAATGCCTCCTTAAGTAATATTAATTGCAACAACACAAAAAAATATGAATACTCAAAGGCCAGAGACATGTTTAAAATCATAGGAAAGTAACAACTTCAGTACAAAATCTGACACGCTCGGCCGCCATACAAATGAATGAACTTGTTTCTTCTATCCAAATCTAATTCTTTGACTTCATTTATTAATGAAGTAGTAAATATAATGATTCCATGATAATCACTCACCTTGCCTCACTTATACTATTTAAGGCTGCTCTGATATCTCTCATTGAAACACCTGTTACATGCAGGAGACCTAAGATGGCTGCTCCTCCTATTGCACTTAAAACAGCTCCTGGAAAACAAAAGAATACAAATAATTAAACCCTTTAATAGTACATTACGATACAAGTGCGAAATACATGAAGATCGAAACGAATGACGATAAATTAAATTAAAACACGACCGGAGTGTTATTTTAGAGCGACACGAGTTACGATTTATCATTACCAAAATTTCCCAGGAAGTTTGTATGGACTTTTCCTTTTTTGTTACCAGATTCCTATACATTTTTGGTAACAAGTACATTACGACACAAGTGCGAAAAACATGCACGTATATTAGTACAGATGGCCTTCCGAAGTTTTGGACCAGACGTAAAATGACCCACTTCTCGCAATAGAGCCTAAAAACGGCACCACCTGTACTAAAATAGTACATTTCCTAACTAGTGCTTTTTTTCGGCGAGGGCGACAATCACCCGAGTAAAAAAAAGTTTTTCCACGTGTAAGGGACAATTTTTTTCATAACAAGTGCGTCAAAAAAGAAATTACTGCGCGCGAATCGTGCGCAAAGTTCGTTTTTGCGCACTAGTTAGGAAAAGGAATGTTTCATACAAACATTTTGAGATATTTTGGGAAATGTGGTACAAATTAATATAAATATCAAAGGTGTGTTCCAAAAGTACAATCTTTTTGAGAACTGCTTACCTAATCCTGCTCCAACCAGCATAGCCGCCATGCCCAAATTCATTTTATACATAGCTCCAGTGATGGAACCCGCTAGTATGTACTCCGTAATAGATGTAGAGTCTTTATACACCGAAATTGTTGTAGCTATCAAACTGTAAACAATTTATTAATTAAATACAATGGGGGTTTTGATACTTTCCCGCTACTATGGGACGTTGAGATGGCAACACTGGCGGATAGTCCAACAAACTATCAGAATAAATACGCGGTTTTAATTTTCAATGTATTTTTGGTTTAAATATTCTTAAAACCATTACTTCTGGAATATTGTTTTCTAAAATAAATAAAAAAAATAGTTTCAAGTCAATTCCCACAAAATTAACAAAGTTCTAGTTATTATTTTTAGTACAAGTGACTTTGTGTTTTAGAGCTCAATCTTCAGTTCGGTTATCTTTTACTCATTGTAATCCATTACAAAATCAATAAGTGATTAATTATAAGTATGTCACAGTTCAAATTTGACTTTTTGTGTTGTTTTAGTTTACTAATGTTACTATTTTAGCCCTTTCCTGGATTCCTAGAAGCCTTAACACTATAATATAGTATGAAAAATTGTGTACAAGAAAAAAATACACAAAGATAGTGCTATAGGATTTAGGTGCAATTTTGTGATAGGTGCCCTATAAAGGGTTAAAGTAAAAATTAATCAAATTTGGCAGTCTAAACTGAACATGTCAAAGTATTTTTAAATATTATCTATGAGTTGTGTAAAACTTACCTAAATGAAAAAGTAAAAATGCCTAGTCTCCAACCCCAGTGGTAGGCTCCTCTGGCAAATGCTACTGTTACATAGTCTTGCAATTTTTTCTGAAATGAAATGAAGTATAAATAGCAAAAATCTTGCCAATACTATGTTTATGACTTTTCAGAGTGACCATTCCTAAATTACAATTAACCGAGCCAATTTCTTTATGGAAATATTGTGGTAGAAACATGTCTTTGAGTGGCTTAACACTTTCGACACCGCTTTCCCGCCTGACGAGTAATCATATACTCTACTCAGATGCCGGCTTACTCGCTAGGAGGGCAAGAGCTATAAACCTTCACGCGACGCCAGAGTACTCGCCAGACGGGCAAGGCTCAGGGCTGCCGCTGCCAGTAACGGAAAAAATGTACTTAATGATTTTGCCGAGTTTGTGTAAATATCGATCCGAATATCCGATTATTATAGTTTATTACTACACGTTACATTTTTATTTATTTCACCTAATGAGAATACAAAATAAAATATACTCTGTGACGTATACGAAAGTTGCTTGGCACAGCCCTGAGCGTCCACCGCTTGCCCGCCTAGCGAGTACACGGCGTGCGGCATTAATACGCACGCCTTTGCCCTCCTAGCGAGTACTGTCGGTTTCTGGGGTAGTGTTCGGAATTTCACCTGGTTACGAAAGTGTTAAGGTTGTAGTACCTTCGAAACATTAAGTACAGATGTTGCTAGTGATTAGCTTCACAATACCATTGACTAAATTTGCTGTGATCGACGGAAGGTAGTCTGGTGTAATTGGAAGCATGTTGGACCGGCAATCCAGAGGAAGCGGGTTCGAATCCTGTGATAACCAGAGTCTTTCGCAGTTGATATTAATATTTATTATGTTTAATGATACATACCTTAGCTTCCATAGTAGATTTAAAAATAGTAGCTTGATTATTTTCTATAAAGGATAGATATGCATCTCTCGATTTTATAAATCCTCCCATACAGGCACCAATAAAGCATCCACATAAACCTGATTGTATAACTGTTCTCAATTCCGGAGAAACCTCATCATATTCACTGAAACATTCATCATAATAATCATCATTACAGTCATATAGGAACAACAACAACAACAGACATAATAACACAATAAAATAATGTTAATCCTAGTTACTAGGGCTTAGTGCTATATACGGCACTCTCAGATTGTGAACTCCTACATGGTTTGTTGATAAACTATTTAACAATTCAAAATATACAATACTTGCACTGTGATACAGACTTCGAGGTTACGTTATATAAAGATAAACTTACTTTGTGAAAAACATTTTCTTTAGCCTATCCATTCCAGTGGTTGGCACATTTGTAGACGGATCCAATAAATTGTAATCATTTTCGTTATGTGGCCTTAGAATGGAGATAAAAGCCGGTGTTAACCTGACGAAGGATCTTAACATTTTGTTGGTCGATGAGTTTTAATACCAACTACTGGTTTATTCAATGCTTGCACCCATTAATTGTTACACAGCTATTGTTTGAATCATTTGTATGAAACAGATTTCTCTATTTAAAATTCTCTTTGCAAATAGCAAATAACAAACTAACAAACCAATGCAAATTGTATTGTAATGCACCGCACTCACAGGGTTACCAGTCACAATGTTCAAAGTATACGAAACAAGACACTGAAATTATACAAAATCCAATAAAATTATACAACAAAAAGCTTTGTCCTAGGAGTGACAGAGACAGTAGTAAGAAGTTTATAATTTTCTCTTTATGTATCCGATTATACAAGGCAATTCAATATACATAGAGCAGCCAAATTATACAAAAATTGTATCCAATTATACGATCTGGCAGCCCTGCGCACTCATGATATGAATGAAAATTTGAAAATTGTAAAATAATGTCAAACGTCAATGTCAGTAATGTCACTGAAGAGTATTTTTATTTTTTTACGTCTTCGTCATAGTAGTGGCGAAATATTAAGCCATTGTACCCCGTACATAAAAGCCAGTGTTAAGCGGCAGGCGACAATCTGGGTCGCGTTTTATAAAGTTACAGTTTTGCTGTTTGCCTCTCTTTCTAGCCAATAGGTGCGTGCGTTAGAGAAGGAAACAGCGATTATGTAAAATGTAACTTTATAAAAGCGTGGCGGCGTGATTGTAGAGTTTGTCCGTAAAGTGAAGCAAGTTTATACTTAATTTTTATAGAAGTAGCGAAGAATTTATAAACCTACAGTTCAAAGAAATATTCATAATTAATAATATATTTATATATATTATTTATTTATATATTCAACGATGTTTCTGTGATCAGTACGGTTAAAACCGGTAGCGATCACCGTCTGGTAAGAGGCACGTTGAATATATGTCCTAAGCTAGAACGCTCGCGACTGATGAAGTCTACGCTCCGTCCTGCACTCCATCTCCAAAACCCCGAGAGCTTTGAGCTGGAACTCCAAAACCGTTTCGATTGCCTAGGCGATGACGTGGACGTATTCAACGACGGGTTTGTGGAAGCTGTCCATAGCGCTGGGTCCAAGTTTTTTTAAGGCCCAGCGGACAAATAAGACCAGAAAGCTCTCAGACTCCACTCAGAAGCTAACGGAAAAAAGGAGTGAACTGGTTCTACAATCCTCAGTTGATGCGACTTTATACCGGCAGCTCAACAGACAGATCTCTAAGTCCCTCAAACGCGATATGCGCCAATTCCGTACCAAGTTTATAGAAGAAGCCATCGAGCGGAACAAGGGCTCTAAAGTTTTTGCAAGGGATCTGTCTGTTGGGCAAAGCCAGCTCGCCAAATTAAAGACTGAGGATGGTAGAATCGTCACATCCAGATCTGAGCTGCTGAGTGAGATAGAGGGTTTTTATGGACAGCTAGCTGTACACGTCAACTAGCAGACCCGAAGTTGATCTAGCGGAAGACCTCAGAGCTAGACTGACCCGACACTATACAGAAGACATCCCGGACATCAGCCTGTGCGAGATTAGAATGGCTCTTGAACAGCTCAAAAATAACAAGGCGCCTGGGGAGGACGGAATTACAGCTGAGCTTCTAAAGGCGGGTGGTAAACCGATCCTTACGGCCCTTCAGAAGTTGTTCAATTCCGTCTTACTGGAAGGGAGAACGCCAAAGGCATGGAACAGAGGTGTGGTGGTACTGTTCTTCAAAAAAGGTGACAACGCTTTATTGAAGAACTACCGACCCATCTCACTTCTGAGCCATGTCTATTTATAAGCTGTTTTCAAGAGTCATTACGAATCGTCATGCACGCAGGCTTGATGACTTCCAGCCTCCTGAACAAGCCGCTTTCCGAAGAGGCTTTAGTACCGTAGACCACATTCATACGCTTCGCCAGGTTATACAGAAGACCGAAGAATATAACCTGCCCCTCTGTTTAGCGTTTGTGGACTACGAGAAAGCCTTCGATTCGATCGAAACATGGGCAGTACTAGTTACAGTGTCTCCAACGGTGCCAAGTCGACTACCGCTATATCGAGGTGTTGAAGTGTTTATACGAGAGCGCCACAACGTCAGTCCGGCTCCAAGACCAGAGATCGAAGCCTATTCTGCTCAGCGCAGCGGGGAGTTAGGCAAGGAGATGTCATCTCCCCTAAGCTGTTTACCGCTGCACTGGAGGATGTCTTTAAGACTCTGGACTGGAGAAGGCTGGGTATCAACATAAACGGCGAGTACCTCACTCACCTTTGATTCGCTGACGATATAGTAGTCTTGGCTGAGACCTTGGAGGACTTAAGTACTATGCTCGTTGACCTCAGTAAAGCCTCCGAGCGAGTTGGTCTTAGAATGAACATGGATAAGACGAAAATCATGTCGAATTCCCATGTAGCACCAACTCCCGTAATAATCGGAGACTTTACACTCGAAGTTGTAGACGAATATATATAGGTACCTAGGGCAAACTATTCAGTTAGGTAGGTCCAACTTCGAGAAAGAGGTTAATCGTCGAATCCGACTCGGTTGGGCAGCGTTCGGGAAGCTACGACACATATTTTCGTCCAATATTCCGCAGTGTTTGAAGACGAAAGTCTTTAATCAGTGTGTGTTGCCAGTGATGACATACGGTACTGAAACGTGGCCGCTTACAATGGGTCTCATAAGAAGGCTCAAAGTCACCCAAAGGGCAATGGAGAGGGCTATGCTAGGAGTCTCTCTGCGTGATCGGATTAAAAATGAGACCATAGTAACCGCAGCAGAACCAAAGTAACCGAAATAGCTCTCCGAATCGCTAAACTGAAGTGGCAGTGGGCGGGGCATATTGCGCGTAGAACCGATGGCCGTTGGGGCGGGAAGGTTCTTGAGTGGCGGCCACGTACCGGAAAGCGTAGCGTGGGTACGCCCCCTACAAGGTGGACCGATGACCTGGTGAAGGTCGCAGGAGTCCGCTGGATGCGGGTGGCGCAGGACCGGTCATTGTGGCAATCTTTGGGGGAGGCCTATGTTCAGCAGTGGACGTCTTTCGGCTGATATGATGATGATGATGATGAATAATCTAGCACTTTTTTATTGTTTGCATGGTTTTGAATAATCTTTTGGTAACGCTCCTCCAGACTGTGTGTCCGAATCGCGACGCGACTTTGCGGAGAGAACATACCACGATGTGAATGTATGTCACCAGACTCGCACCAGTCGGGAGTTCATGGCAAGATCGCGGCACTGAAGGGTCACGAGCTCACAAGCTGATCGCACTCTCCGTTTGAATTTAGAATACACTTCGGGTCCGAGAAAGAGACGTCGGGCTTACAATCACTGGTGACATAAGATAAAGCAGTACAGCAGTATTACCTTCGTGTGTTCCGAAGGCTTTATGGAATGCATTTATTTTCCTGGACGATACTACGGACTTTAAGGATTCTAGAATGATTAGTTGTGTTTCATATATTCTTTGGTTTCATATACTTCCATAAAAGTGGTCTACAAACAAATCGTTTCTCCGTTTTAGATCCATCCTGATAATAC
Organism: Thaumatotibia leucotreta; assembly: GCA_025490895.1. NCBI lineage: Eukaryota > Metazoa > Arthropoda > Insecta > Lepidoptera > Tortricidae > Thaumatotibia > Thaumatotibia leucotreta. The sequence continues at coordinate 20,183 of JALPQI010001048.1, forward strand.
AATACAAAGGGTGCATTTCAAGTGCATTCTCACTATCTCTCGCGTCCTTTGATTCGCGCCCGAAAAATCGACACACAGACGAGTGACAGAGAGGCGAACACGCTCTCGTACTCTCTTTGCCTCACGTAGCCTCCAGGGGAATGTTCACTAGTGCTCGGTCGCTATGAAGTCAATCCTGACTGCGGTCACTTCCATACATTATCTGTCAACAACGTCACTTTTGGCTACAGCATAATGTAGTGTATTGAAATGACAGGAGTGCCTACGCAAAAATTGAAATTCGTAAATTTCGAGGATTTTTCTCTGTCACTCAAACGAAGGCGTCATTAGAGTGAGAGAGACAAATCCTCGAAATTTACGAATTTCGTTTTTCGCGGTAGGGCGGGTAGGGCCGCAAGTTCGTACTATTGTGGTCGTGTGTTACGGCTTTTAGAAGTGGAGAAAAAAAATATTGATAGACACGACAATTATTGAATTAGAATTTTATTCATGTTTTATTTGAAATAGTAATGTCGGTAAGTCGGTATTGTCAGTGTGACGTACTGACGTAAATTAACATTATGGCGGGATACTTAACATTGTTTAGAAAAGAAAAATGTTAATTACGACTGAAGTGGATGAGTTTAGTTTGAATGCGTTTAACATTGCTAATTATTCAATAAATTATTCTTATTCTTATATATATGTTAAGTTATAGCCTCTTTGCCCACTAGTCGCAAGTTGTATGTCAATTATATCAAGAATCAAAATGGAAAGTCGCAGATTAAAATTCACAGTAAGTATTTAGTTTAAGTATGTTTTATTTCTGCTAAAATGGTGTTGGTTGTAGAAACGCCCAAAAGATAAGCGCTCCCGTGTGAACGAAAGAGACTGCGACATTTAATTTTATAGCTCGTAGCTGAGCGAGTAATTACTTAACTACTTATACACATCGCCGTGACACCGTGTCTCGTTTATTTCCACGGGAGAGCTTATCTATTATTCGCATTAGCTGCAAAAGTGCGAATTGTGAATTGATGCGCTCAAGAATAGCCGCGAGCACACTGCATGAGGATCCTCGAGAAGCAAATCCTTCGCAAGACAAATACCTCGAGTCTCGCAAGGTACTTATATCAATTTTAGTGGACCTAGCTAATACTTACATCATCCATTTGTACAGCTATCTGTGCTTATAGGTTTTTGGAATTGAAAGTGTTATATAAAATGAATAAAAAATCCATTTTCAACTATATTTTATTATAAAATGACAAAGAATAAATCTAGAGTTCAATAGGGTAGTCACTTAAGATGATAATATTGTATATATTATTCATAATTTCATCTAACTGCTATGAGTATGTGGAAACATGCCATAGTCCCTCACAGGTGGGCTATGGACAATTCACAAAATTATGATTCAGAAACAATCATTAAAATACATTTTATTTCGAAATATGCTCTTTAAAGCTTACTTTTCCTTCCTTTTATCTAGTTCAATGTCTATTTAGAGTTAGATAGGTTTAGATTTAGTTGAAAGGAAAATATTATTAGATCCCTGTTTTTTTGTCCCAATGATTGGTCTTTGGCATTATTGATTTAATTAGACTAAAAAATATTGACATTGTTTCAAATTTTTCGGCAAACTTTTAATATGAGAAGCAAACTAAAATATGTAGATGTGCATATAGTTATAAGAAAGAGATGGTATAACCTTTCGTCACAGGAACGAGTTACAACTATTTAAACTATTTTAACTTTACACACAACCCTTTAATTTGCACACCATTATTAAACTTTTATAAATCAATGGTAAGCCCTACAATTTAGATTTAAAATAAAACAGGTATGTATTCTCTAGAAGTTATTTTGATAATGAACTAGGCAACTACTGAAAATTAGAATAGGATACCTATGTTTTATTAGTAAATTTTAAAGAAAGGATTATGTTAATCTTTACTATCTTATTTATTTAATTTGTTATTATTAATATAGTTGTGTATAATATTTACATCCACAGATTAATATAACACAAGGATAACTGCCATTTCATAGGTTCGAGTTGTATCTGCATTCATATAACAAGCTTTTACTTATCTCACTAATATAAGATTCCTATTTATTTTCAATAAACATTTATTTTCATCAATCTTCATTATTTTTATATTTTTTTGTCATAACTACAAAGATAATACATTTTAATCATGTGATGACAAAAATAACTTCAAGTTGTAAGTTTAGATACACCCAAATTTAGTATTCAGGTAGCAATTTATTGAAAATAAAGAGAATATATTTATGAGATACTATCCAACAACAATTTGAGAAGAATTTCCTATTAATTGGCAGTTACACAGTTTAGCTCACACCTCAGTATGGAATGATTCAGTTCTTTCCACGCAGCAGGGGTCAGGGACACGGCACGGAATTAACTCTTATACCCTGTGCGAATTTCCCATTCTATAACATTACGATAACTCTTCAATGGCAATCAAAGTCCCTTACACCCAATGAACTAAGCAACATGTAACTTCGCATAATTTCCGTGAAAGTCAAGACAATCCACAAAACCACTGATGAAGTCAAAATTGCTTAGTGTCACAAGAAATTATGGATATTTCAAAGCATTATAGTATAGACAAGATTCACCGTAGATTCGATATTTACGCCAGGATAGTTAGATCTAAACACGAATATGTCTACAGTACCAATTGCGTACTAATGTACATCATTTCATATATTGATCCCCATTAAATTTTATTTTTATTTACAAATAGTTTTTATCTCATCAAGTGTTGAGAAAATACATTTAAATCAACAGCATTGGATATGTAACAAATGAAATGTAGATTTTTATGAGATGTCAAAGGCCATTCTTTACATGACTATCGAACCTTAGATCGCTTCTTCCTAAAGTACTTTAGACAATTGGTATTGAGTTTTAAGAAAAAAAGAACTAAGGAAAAATGAAGAGGAGGCAAAATAAAGAACAAAAAGAATATATTGATAATATTGTTTAATTACGAAATTAAAAATAGGAAAGAAATTAAACACACATGAGGACTTAACATTAAAATAAGAAAAATAGAAATGACGAATTCTTACATAAGTATAAATGAAGCACGTCGCTTAAGGCTGCTAGGCTCATGCGCAGGTCTGACAGAGCCGAGGGTTTGAAAATGTATAAGGTTGGCCAAATTCTATTAATTGATATGTTGGCATTTTATATTACTTCAAGATACACGTACGTAAGTACTTAAAACAAGTACAGCTTAAGAGATATATATAAAGCGCAATAAAATTAGGTATGATAAGAATGATATGCAGAGATATGTTGAAATGGTTTTGCTCGTAACGCAAGAGGGTGAACACAGAGACGACAGTCGGAAAACAACTTCCACATCTTTTTCAACGCATAACTTTAACCAACAAATTGAAACAATGTTCGCTTACAATGAAAAATTGCGCTTAATAAAACTCTCAAATATAATTTAACTTTAACATTTTCATCAACTTTTCAATAAATGTTAAGATTACTTCAATTACCTTTTACCTAAAATAATGTGTATTGACTTTAAATTTGGCATCTCGTTCTAAACACTGATCTATTTCTTATTTTTAATAATATTACCGTATTATCTAAATATTTAAAATACTTCTCTAAACACAAAAATACCTATAATTATCTATTAGTCAATACCAATGTTATTGAGAAAAGATTAGGCCTGAAAACGCTACACACATTTTAAATATATTACTTATTGATATCTACGGATTGAGCAGAAGCAATGAATACCGTGGACAATGAATCTACGCGACGAAACGGATATCTTGCGATAGAACACGACATGTGTGTAGCGTTCTACGCTGCATACAATGGATATGTAATCTCCTTGTTGTGATAATGTTTATTCAAATAAGTAATTATAATATACAAATGCGACACCGCCGTTCTCGTCCAGCAGACCACCACCAGTCGCCAACCGCTTTAATCTCATTTTAAAACAAGAGCGCACAATTTCTGCACCCTGTAGAAAAACATTTTCAAAAACGTGCAAAATATCACCACACCCTGGTCACCTAACATTATCTAAACCAAATAACTACTTTTACAATCCTTATCATACGTACTGAATAATACAATTTGTATGATTAAATTTTTCTAGTAAAACTTACATCATAATGACATTCTAATATTTTTCAGTTTAATCATCTTACTAAGCTCTATTTTTATCCTTATTTATGTTACGTGATGTATAACGATACATTTTAAAATAGTGTAAATATGTTTGTTTTATAATTATAAATGACTGAATATGCTTTCTAAAATAAAAGAACTATTTAATTTTCTTCGACTCTGGAAGGGATAAGTTGAGTGACCGGCGAACTAACCAAGTGGCAGCCATTTCAAGCTTCGACATGACATCGCTCAAACTTAGTCGGCGCCATTTCGTGCGAACAGGGACATTCAGCATTCTTTTTTGACAGCTCATAACAACATTGCCACTCTAATGACACTAATACGTAACTTCATGTCCACTACAATGTGACTTCAGTTCGATGAGCTGTCATTAAAACAACGTTGAATCGTTTTCCCAGATATATGTTTTCGTCTACTAACTAGTGTGCCCCCCGTTGCCCTATCTTTATATTTCAAATTTCTATTTTACTTCATCACATTGTCACCAAAGTTGAACCAACAGGTAAAGCCAGAACATTTTGCGTATGTGAAAGCCTTAATAACATTCACATATCTAATTCACTTCGCTTGCGGTTTCTTTCATTGTACCTGTACAAGTGTACATACTCTTTTAGAGTATTTGGCGACAAATCTCGTGTGTGAAATTTCTGTTTGATGTTTTGTAATAGCAATGTAGCCGATCCTAATTCTTCTTAATTCAGGTATCTGTTTCACGCATGCTTTGCCTAATCATATACTGGACGTGTAACTGAACATTTAAAGCTGGTCCTACAATTAGAGCATCAGGTTTCACTGGGCATTGCTCAATGACCATAATTATATATATCATTTTTTCAAAGCTTTTCGTACCAGACTAACCTCCAATAATTTGAGACAATCGTTGACATGATTCCTCGACGTATAATTACTTAATCCACAAACTTAATCTCTTTTGCATTGGACTAGACGCATATTTATTAATTTAAGAAGGCAAAGATGTGTGAAAACCAATCAAGCACGAGTCCAAGAAGTTTGAAAAGCCAAGTCATGAAAGTTTGAATGTTTATGTACAAAAAATATAGTATCAAGGGAGTTATTTAACTAATACTGTATAACAAGTTCTTGTGCCCTAGTGTGAATACTGCTCATTTAATATGCTAAAGAAAAAGCAAATTCAGATCTCGAATATATTCTCGACCATTGCCGTTCGCGGTGTGGCGACACACTAATAAAATTAAATTGAAAATTATTCTAAAAAATACGTTATTGTAGTCCTCCACACCGCCTGTCCGGCTCTCTAGGCGAATAAATAATTAATTATCTACCGTAAACTGTATGCACGAGCATTTATAGTATGTTGTAGCTAATATTAAATTAACATCAAAATAAATGCATCATGTCACTATTATGTCGATGAACATAACGTTATACATAGTGATATATCAACTAGATGCTTAGCTATAAGAGTCGTGATTACACTAACTAATCGAGAACAACTATTGAAACAGAACAGGGGCATCGCTTCAGACAACGAAACACGTATGGAAGCATCAGTAACACGTAGACGATGAAATCTAAGGACATTACTAAAATTATCTCTAACCTAATATTGCACACACATACACATTTATAAATGTAAATTTCCAATAATAACAAAATGTGTATGTGTACAAAACTATAATTATTTACTTACAAAGAAATGCAATAATAGTAAATTGTGCATGTTAAAATAAATCATGTTTTATATAATAAAATATAATAATATGTATTAGAATAATAACTGCAAATTATAATTATACAATGGAAATTCCCGTTCAACAATGTGCTTGCTATAATATTGTAACATGACAAAATATATTTTAAAGCGATAAATATAATATAAAATTAGCTGCCTGAATAAAACAACCATGAATCAACGAAAGCAATGTCTGACATCGCGATATAAGGGTCCATTTCGACAAACTTTAAATAAATCTAGCGCAATCTAATTGCAAAATACATATTGTTTTGATAAATTGATTTACGCAAATTACAAATATCAAATGGAAATCATGAAGACATTATTGAAATAAAATTATGATCATTAAAATTATGGAATGAATATCACACAAAATAGGCATCCTCTCTGGAATTAGGGTCGGTAGGAACATAATCAGAGTCGCTTCTAAAAATAAAAACAAGCATATATAGCTGCCATTTGAAGTCGTGTGATGAATGTATCTTAGATTAACGTTTGCAGTAATATTAAATGTACGTATTCACTAAGAAAATAGAGTAGCACTTATTCCTCTAAACTGATCCGAGTAAGCGTAATACAGATTACATTGTAATTTTCAGTCGAGGGAAATTCTCGAGTTGAGTGAGAGGTTCAGTTTAATTGACAGTCGCTTATCCTACGCATCCAAAGAGTCCTCTTACTAAATATCCAGTGACTTGATAATGATAGCCATAAGGACGCGACTGACAGAGATTGTGTGATATTCCGAATCGGTCCGTTTAGATGCTCGACTTGGAGAAGGACACCCGGAGGTGGTTGGACTCGGAGAGCTGGTAGTTGTGCATCTTGATGAGGGCGGCGACCGCGTCGTCGATAGAAGGCAGTTGCACCAGCGCCATTTTGCGGTCCTTCCTGTAATATTAACGATAAAGAGATTATTGACTAAACTGAAGTTGCAGTGGGCGGGGCACATTGCGCGTAGAACCGATGGCTGTTGGGGCGGGAAGGTTCTTGAGTGGCGGCCACGTACCGGAAGGCGTAGCGTGGGTAGGCCCCCCACAAGGTGGACTGATGACCTGGTGAAGGTCGCAGGAGTCCGCTGGATGCGGGTGGCGCAGGACCGGTCATTGCAGCAATCTTTGGGGGAGGCGTATGTTCAGCAGTGGACGTCTTTCGGCTGATATGATGATGATGAGTGTTATTACGCTGCGTGGTGACGGCAGTAAGAATACACTAGTGTTATTACACCGTATGGTGACGGCAGTAAGAATACATTTATCAGTATCACCACCCCAACTGTGTGTCACAAGAGCCGTCTAAAAGATTGAAATGCCATTGACCGTTCTTTATAGAATATTGATGATGTGCAGCAGCGTCGTCATATTGGACACGCTACTGCGCTCACCGAACCGCTTGCCCAATTGCCCATACCCAGCGTGGCGATTATGGGTACCTCCAAAAAATACCTCTAAGGAGAAGCCTAGCCTACGTCCAGCAGTGGACTGAGAGAGGCTGATGATAGTGATGATGTGATGTGTGTTATTACCTACTATTCAATAACAATGTTCTCGTCACATTTGCATTAAAATGTAATGTTTCAGTTATTTAGAATAATCTAAATATATTATGAAAAAATAGTCCATGTCAATAATTATCCTTATGAAAACGTTTTCCATTTTATAGATTAAAGTTAAAAACAAGAGCATTAAATTAGCGCAGCCCAGATGTCTTTTATCCCTAGACGTAGACAATAGAATTAAGTAGCAAGGTAAAAGTCTGACGGTTAAAACTTACGGGAAAAACTTGAACGCCTTGATTGTGAAGCCTCGTTTTGTAAAGGCTTCTTTGATATCTTCTTCGGAGACCGTGGCTCTGTGAACATACGTTTTAATTAATATAATTTTGTATGAAAGTGATTTGTATCCAGCTCATGCTATAAATGTTTAAATTATTGCCTTGTCAGTTCTTCAGTATTTTTTTTATGGATAATTTACAAGAAACAGTTTATTGAGTGAATCTAATTTGGATTTTTTTTGAGCTTTTGGGGTTAGGTACTTACGGAATGTTAGACAGATGTAGCGTAGCGCTTGGCGGGTAGATGTTCTGGTAGTTTTTGCTGCCAGGCTTCTTGAATCTGTGGAGAGGGCTCTGCGAATAGTCCCTGAAAATATCAATAATTCTATTAAAACCTGCAATAACAACGTTGTTACTTTATTTTTTTTTATATTCGCCTAGTTTCCAAATTAAGAAGTGGGCACTGGAGAGTAGCTTAAATTCCATACAATTGCATGCATGCTATATTCTTGCCCCCTTACTCATAAACGTGTCCTAAATTAGTAAGCCGCTAAGTACTGTTGGTCCCTTTCGATCTTTTAAATATGTCTATAAGGCCGAAAGAGACTAACAATCTGTTCACGCACCTTGTAAGACCAGCGTCCGGTTGTCCTTCCTTCGGCAGTTGCACAGTCTGGTGCTTACTCAGCATAACGCGCATGGCCTTCCCGAATACACGCAGCTTGTCCATGTGGGTTAGAGCTGCAATAATCATTACCAATATAAATACCATGATTTGGCATGTTTTACTTCTCTTTAGACCTGGACTTCAAATTAATGATTAGGACTGTTTCAATTAAAAAATATATTGAATCAATTTAAAAAAAAGGTTCGTCACAACAATGTTCGTCAACTTAAAACATCGTCACTTGAAGCCCATTTATACAAATTTAAATTAATGTCTTACCTAAATGAGCCTGATGCGGCTCAGCCATTTGAATGAGAGCGGAATCCTTTTTGTTGTAGAGTATCTTCACTCGCTGCACATCACCATACACGCCTACATACAAAGAATATCTCGTGAATGGAACAACGCGTGAACGTCTGGGTATTATCGTTTAGTTTCAACGGACAAGTTTCAGCATTCCCTTCGTCCTCGTGAAAAATTATCTAGTCAGTACAAAGTTCGAAAGGTTTGCCAGAACTTCCCGCATACTTAAACCCAAAGTGTTGTCTGATACTGATTAGTTAAAATAAATACTATATCTATGAGATGTTGGATTCACAATGATCAATCGGGAGTATTACTGTATAAATAGGCCTACTTAGTCTGAAAGCAAGAGAGCTAAAATATGTAATATTTTATTGAAAACAACAAAAGTTAACCAAAATGTACTCGAAAATAAAGACAGATCTACACTGCTTTGTATACATAAAATCTGTTGTGAAACGGGACAGTGGAAAAATGATAAAGAAGAAACAAATCCAAGCTCTAATTTGGTCACGGTAAGCGTCTGATTAATAATTTAGCGGAACATCTATTAGAAACGTTGAGTGATTTTACTCCATGTTTTATCTTTCTATCTCTAATATTAAGGAGATATAACGCATCGTAGAATGATCTTAACCGTAGCGTTTTCCCGTTTCAAATAGAAGTTCGGTTCATAAGTTATTAGCCTGGGTAATCGGCTTTCAGGACGAAGCAATTACTACCAACAATCAAACGAATAATTTATTTCTTATTACAGAATTTCGCTTTGGAATATTATATCGACGTGAATCCAATACAACTGGAATTAATCTTTCATGTCATGTAACTAAGAAATATGCATTTGTTGCCCACATGACTAAGTACTGAACAATTAAATGCAAAATATTTACATACAGAAAACTGGAACTGACATTTATGGCAGACGGGTGAAATAAAAAAGACAACACGGGGCAAACATCTAACTTAGCTACGACTAGGATGTCTGAAATACAAATTGTCATAAAAGTTAATAAAGCATTTCAGGTTCGATAGTGTTATCAAGCGAAGCTTCGGCAAAGGTCGCCGGATGCGGTTATCAGTACAGAAGTCGAGAATGTTAGCTGACAATTTGTCTTCCAGGCGTCAGGGTTTGGGATCAATATTATTGTTTTAATATAAATTATGAGCTCAGGACAATGCTCCACATTTTCGCAAAAAGAGTACTCTCATAAAACTGACGTATTTTTGTGGAATTTCCATATTGCCCATTTCAAGAAAATGTACTTTTTTAAGAGAATTTTCTGAAAAGGGCTACTACTGGAAATATATACGTTTAAGAAAATACGCTTTTTAAGAAAGCTTAATTACACGGTCCTGAGCCAAATTATGGAATGTATATGTGCACACGTACCGAAAAGGGTAAAGAGAGCGTCAGGCGTGACCATCTAAAACAATAGGAGAGAGAAAGAGACAGTATTATAAAGTCATAAAAGATGTTCGACATCATAATATCTATGAATAAATTAGCAACTTATTTTAAAGAAGTTTAAATAGAATATAATTATAAGTACAATAGCCTGTAACGCCGCCTTATTAGTGGATGCATTAGTGCTTTGTGTCAACCGGACTCTTGAACCCAATTATTATTAACTGTGCAGGAGACGTTAATGGCTATTGTGTTAGCGTACTTAATAAATTCGCCAATAAATAGAAAACTACACATTTCGATGTAGGAATTTTGAAAACAAAAAAGTTTTTCTGGTAAGTTTGGGGCCAATATTTAAAGTTCCGTAGTATTTGTATTGTGTTAATGTTCAGGAGTAGGTACGAACCTCTTCATTGAGATTGGAGACGAGAAGTACAGTAGCTAGAGGTAGTGGTGGCGCGGTAAGAGCGCGCAACGCGGGTGATGCAGGTGTCAGTGTGAGTGCTCCGAAAGCCGGCAATCCGACGCCACCGACGCCAACGCCGTACGGAGATGCCAGTCCAGATCCCAGCCCGAGGAACGGTGGAGCAAGCACGCCACCACCTAAATTTGAAGCTCAACTTTATAACAGCAGTAAACTTTAGTAAACTGACCTTAACATATATAATTATGCGACGAAATTGCATTCCATTCAGTTCAGTTTGCAGAATCGATAAAATACCAAGACAAATCTAATCAAGAATAAAAAATAACTTCAGGAAATTTAATCAAAAAGTAGGTATCAAAACCAACATTCAAGCTCTGACTCCAGAAAGAACAGCAAGACTAATAAAGCATATTATTTGATTCCTTATTTAACCGTAAGTGTATTATTTGGGAGAGCTTTTTTTTCCTTTGTGTAAAGAAAAAAGAAATTGGTATCATTTTATTCCACGACGTAATAACAAAACTCACGATGTCGAAATGATCCTCACATATTACAATCCTCTATGGTGTAATGTGGATTCATGAGAAGTTATTAGTCACTGCGGGAATATTGAGCATTGAAATATGAATAATAAACAAGAAAAGAGCTAACACAAATTCGAATGTGGAAAATAGGACTGTTGCTTGCATGTTGTAGAGATAAATATTACATTCGGGTCATTATTCAAGCGTTTCAACCACTTCAATTTTGTCGGATTGGATATTAGGTTATATCCGGTTATTTGGTGTCATCAGGAGGATCTGTAGTAGATCCTGTAGATAGGTACTTGTTACAGACAATAACTGAAAATTCGGTCAAAATTTTACACCATTACTTCAAAAAATGTGGGTGCTCACTCAATCAACACGCACACAACTCTCTGAACCTGTTTATGAATAAATCTAATATTGATTTCGCTCTCATTTCAATACCTACATATTATTTTTAAAAGTCTTAATTTAAGTTGGGAGGATATTAGTCCACAGTATATAAAATGAGCAACCGATAAAAATAATAAAAAAAACAAGTTCGCCAGCCAGGAAACACCAAATAGAGTCGCAGTGACTACGAATTCGATAAAATTTCACAGATGTAGTCAGTTATAGTTTTGAAATATCTGAATGGATCCAGGTCCTACACACATTAAATATTAGCATTTTGTCCCTTCTGTTTCTGTATGTTAGTTTCGTATTTGGTTGAACTCAAACCATCGCAGGAACAGTAACGACAAAGTGTGTGGTTATATAATAACCCCTAATATACAACCGCTTACATCTGCTTTTAATAAGTTCCAAAATCGAAAAGTAACTTTAGATGCAGAACCAGAACAGGGATGCACGTTGCTTAAACTACAAGAGTCTAGATACAGGTGTGTGAGCGAAACTTGAGCGGTGTTCGAAGCATCCAGGTGCTCAGAGTATAGTGGACTAACTCATCCTGGAAGCGAGGGCCAGGGCGACTCGAGCCCGCAGAGGCATCAACTCACTGGTCAACAGCTGGTGCGCATCGCCGTCGCCGGACGGCAACGTAGGGTTGGTGTAATCCCGGGACTTGTCATTGTTGTATTTGACATTAAGGCAGGTCATCTTTGAATAGTCGATGCGGAGGGTGCAGCAGCCATTGTAAATGTTTTGTCCGTCTAGGGCCTGTGGACAAAAACATAACTAAGTTGGATAACTTAATTTAAACACTTACGGCGTGTTTCATAATCCCCGGGTAAATAATATCCATCAGACATCAGATAAATTTATAGCTATCCTTTCCAGGCATATAACAGAAACACTTATCTCACAAAAATATTTTATTCGAGAACTTGCTTTTCCCTGCAGCTTCGCCCGCGTTTAAGCACACCCCCATCACTCCATGTATGTATATATCGTTTTTAGGGTTTTCGTTAAAATCGTTGTTGTTTTCGTAATCAGCGACTCAATAAACCCTAAAAACGATACATACCTACTCATTTTGATTGTTTCACTATTTCACCCCTTTTAAGTTCTCAAATGCAAACAAGTAGAATAAACTTATGCCATGCGCTTAGAAAAAGATTCTAAATTGTGGGTGCCGAGCGCAACAGTTATTTGTTTGTTTCCCAACGCCTGCACAGCGCTGATAGCACCAGAACGATAGAAAAGAAAATTAATTAAAATGCAGATACACAATCCATTATGGGTGACATTATGGTCACTGCTCTTGTGGGGTATTACTTATGTGTTGTATAATATTACGGCATGGTGTATGTTTTAGTTTTAAATGTTCTAGTTCTATTTTGTATTTGGGTTGCCGGAATCCTAGTCAAGCCCGGCTTTCCATATTTGTTTTGTGCGTAGAAACATTAGCTTAATATTCTTTATGTAACTTTTTATATTTCACATTGGTGTTACTGTACCTATGCAATGTAGGTAAATGTGCGATTTATATACCACTCAAAAGAAAAAAAGGACCACTGAGTTTTTAGACTTTAAATTTCTACAGTTTACGTTCATTGATGTAACTATTAACGTAGAAAAAAAAATAAAGAAAACACTTGTTATGATACGCTTAAACTTAAAGTAGTAGTCGCGAGATAGCCCTTATTTTCTTTTGAGTAGTAGGTACAATCTATACTAGGTAGGTTAGCTAGGGAGAATAATGTTTTTGGTTGCAGAACTGTGGCTTTGGGTAAAAAAGAGGACGTCTTAAAGAGGAAGTACCTATGTAAAGATGCTCTCATAGATTTGCTCATATAAGAGCTGTATGCTGCGTATCTAATACGTATATGTTCCTGATTTCTGTCGATTCGGAAAAAAATGTTACTGAATGTATTATTATGTATGCCTTCGAAATGGGATGTATTTAAAAGAATTATCGAATAATTAACTAAAAGACATATTAATTAAGAATTTTAATCCCAGTCTTAATAACAAAATGCTGCTTTTTGTTTGAATATTTAAATGAACATTTTAATAATTTCATTCTTGGGAAAGAAGTTACTGGCCGCTCTTAAATTAAACCATCAGTTGTCAAGTGAATCTTGACAGTTTATAGGCCGTCTGTTAAATAAAATAACAATGATGGTTATGAACTTTTTTCAGAAGCTTATACTGTTTTCGTATTATCAATGTTTAGAACAGAAACATTAAGGTATGTTAATAAGGGTATGTATGTATGTACAAAGACCGATGTGCGAACTTTATCGCCGTGTACTGTTGTACCTATGTTGAAAATGAATTATGAAAGTGGCTTAAATAAAATAAAAATCAAAATAATACTATTAATGAGCAGTAATGTAATGTAAAAAAAGGAATAAAATTTAGGAATACTCGTCACTTTTTTGCCATAGTAAATTAAAAATTATAATGCTATTCCTACTTTCTGTCCAAGTTAATCTCTCAAAACCATTAGCAAACAAAACGTTGAAAAGGCTGGATTTGTGTAAATCTTACAAAAGAATAAATCTCGTTAAAGAACAGAAAATTCCTTGATATTTCATTGAAACCATTGCTTACGGTATCAGAGACGCAACCGAGTAGCAAAAAGTTCAGTGTCGATGTCGGAACGCTGAATATTGGCTTTAGATTTAATAAATTTCTGTTCTATATGCAAATGCGACCCCCTGATGTATAGACGTGAATAGATTGGCTCGTTTAAAGCTCAACTTATATGGAAATGTGAAAGGCACGTAAGAAAGTGTGGAAGAAGATCGCTTCGATACGTAATTAGTTTTGGCCCCCACAGGGGTCTTATTCGCGAATCTGCATTTGACATCAAAATGATATTTATACGCATTGATTTTTGCACTCACTCGCACTGGAGCATTGTCAAGTGTGTATGAGCGCGACAAACTAATATTAGTGCCAAATTGAAATTTAGATTTTGTTTCCGAATAAGGCCCAAATACGAATTCCGTTTCGCGAAAGGGAAAACGCTCGAAGAGCGAACGTAGCGAGTAATTAATTTACAATTCTAATATCTATATCGCTTTGCATAAGTACTCAGTAAATTTTAACGAAAACCAATTTTAATACATTTTTATTTTGGTAATTTGTGATGCATAAAGGCAACATATTTGTTTTTGTTATATGTAACAATACCGTGAAACAACAAACCAGTCATGTGCAAACATTTTATGAGGACATTAACATAATAATAACTTTTTATCGTTATAATTATATTTCATGGTTTAGAAATCGGAATTATTCGGGAGCAAAACTATTAAAACTAGAAGATAATGTACCTACCTAAATAAATCTTAGTCCTTGTCGCCTCATAAAAAATATTCTGTTGAATTCTGATTTAAGTTCAAATAATTTAATACGAGTAATATAATCACAGAACTACTTATAATATCTCCTTTTCCAAAACAATGAATTCTAAGTATTAATAAAAACAGTAAGTAAAACAACATTAGCATTAATTAGCCCAGATTCTTACTATTTTTTCTTAATAAAGAAGAAACCAAGGTTGGCAGTGGATTAAATTGAGATGTTTTACACGGTACATTATAATTCCGCAAAAAGAAGAAACTAAATGTATCCACTCTTATTAGAGTTGGTATTACGGTAACACACTTTCAGGTTGTTTCATAAATTTTAATAAGCCGGACCGTTATAAAAGTCCTATATTTTAACTATGTGGGAGTTCCTGGTGCGAGGTTTTATGGCACGCCCAGTCTACTCTGCTCAGGGTTACCAGTTAACATTTCGCTAACCCCTACCAATTCATAAAAAAAATACATTCGAATAAAGGAGATGGGTTTACAGACATTTTGAATAAAAAGGCTACATTTCGAAATAAAACTTTCATATATCCACTTTGGTTTTGGATAGATACGTACTATAAAATTCGTGAGCTTAAGCAAAATTTTGTAAAGTGGGTAAGATTAATTGAATTTCTTAATTTCATTTAAATAACATTACAAATAAGGAATATCTTTTCGAACAGGGCTTATTTGTCAACAAGGGTTATTTTTTCTATGTTTTCATAAGAGAAATAATCTCTACTGACAAAATGGAAATAAGGACTTTTGAAAAGACCCTCCACAAATGATTCTACAGAGTGTAGCAAAAATAGCTGTGATCCGTTAAAGGGCCCAACCAGTTCTGACTAGGAAAAAGTAGGAGAACATTTGTTTTTCGTAAAAAAAATCTTTTTCTATCCTATTTGGGCGACGGACCCCATACAACACTTATTTATTTTCGCAAAAATATGTTTTCTCCTCAGAAATATTACAATAAATATTATAAACCCTGTAGGTATATGGCCATTATGTCAGAAAATATCCTGACTCCTGGTAACCCTACAACCCTCGGTATCAATATTCGCGAGAATTTCATTTAATCTTCTGAAACGATTATTTGCGTTCGCGGAGGGACTCGTAATTGAAGTAAAAAAAAATATTAGGAGAGTGACAAGACGATAAAACGACAAACGCTACGCCCGATTTGATATTGGGATCCTTTATTGCGTAATAGGGCGTCAGATCGAAATCACTGGGTAAAAAAAGTTTGCAATTTTGTCCATTTACTTGCCTTTAAATAATTCAATCATACTCCAACATTGGCCAATGCTAGTCATGTTGAATTACATTTCTATATTAAAAGACGGACAATATATATTTCGCTTTTATGCGCCATTTTCCACTGAAATCTAATAGAATATGCTAGTGTTTGTGGTAAAATGGAATAAACCTAATGGAGAGGCATTACCTACCTAATGCCTATTTAGTTAGAAACTGTAAAACGCATAGCATTTTCTGACTGCAGGCTTCATAAATCGCAAATAAAATCGCAAACAACCCAGCCGTCAAAGCGTGGGATGACAAAATCAAACGGCAAGACGTAACAAGTGTCCTCCGTATCTCTTAATCACGCTCCCACTAATTGTTTTATCTTCAGCTCGTTAGAACTCGTTTAAGCAAAGCCTTCTTAGTGAAGGATTAAGTGCGGACCGCCTTAATCCACCCCCCGTCGCTAATTCTGGCGGTTTTTCCATGAAGACCAGATAAACGTTTTTGTTGGGGTCTTTCCGCGTTTAATATTTATAAGAGCCGCATAGCACAGTCTGTTCCCGTTGCAACGGATTACACGAACCCCGGAATGCAACTATTTCATTTTTTGTCTGTAGATGACGTTGAGAAATTATAATGAAAACAAGCCGAATTCCGGGATGCTTGCTTCCAAGCTCTTAGACTTACGGGCAACGTTATGAAAATACCTAGGTGCAGCAATATTTTGAACAAAAGATATCATATGCTGAAATTTCTTTTAAAAATGTTATTCGAGTCACAAGTCAAAAGTCACAAGGATAGCTATAAAATCTGTAACTTATGGCTGCAGCTGGGAAAAGAATAAGATATCTTACATATAAAAAACAACAACATTCATAGACAACGATGCGAATTTCCACCAGATTTCCTCCAAACTCGCGGTAAAATTTTAAGTCCATTAAACATTTGCTATCTAAGCAGTTTAAAAGTTTAAACGCCGCTGCAAGCCGTTAAAAGTCCGAATTGAAACTCCAGGGAGTAATATAAAAGCTGGGAATAGTTCAATTGATTATGGTAACATTGTTGAGCGTTGAAGCGGTAAGCAAGACTTCATCGGAGCATTTGAGCCGTTGAGCTCGCCCAATTAGTTGCGGATAAAAGGGCACTTATCGAATGGTCTTAGACTGAGTGTTAACAAACACTGACGAGGTCTTTAAAAGCTGTTTAAGTATTAACTCTTCGTTTGACGCTAAACGCTGGTTGGAAGTGGTTCACTAGCAAACAGTTCCTAAACATATATTATCATATAAATAATTATGTAGTCATAATTATCACGGTTATCATTCAAAGGCATTCCGCTAATATTTTTTGTAATGAATTTTAGTCTCAAAAACGTCAAAAAATACGTGAGTAAAATTTAATGTAAGTCTAGGGTACCTACTTTGCTTGTCATAAGGTATTCCCAAACTAAATACTAACGAACACTTGATTAATTTCTGACGATAATATGCAGCCCTTAATCCTAATAATTGGAATACAATATAGATGAACCGGTAAATGCGACTAAGGTATCATCGCAATTAGGGTATGTACACATTCGAGGACGCGTCACCGGGTAAACCACGTTCGCTCCATTAGACACTGTAATTAATACCCGAGGTTACCCTTAATTGTGGTGACAGATAGTGACGATCGCCCAAAAACCGCGCCCACTCGCCACATTCAGTTTACATAATGAGACATCTTTTAAATGGATATTTGTGTGATTTGCGGTGTCATGTTGACAGTTGACACCCAAACTGAAATCCGTAGTTTCTGCTCTTATAGATTGTAATATTTACAGCAAAATATACCTACAACTCGACCAAATGCCGTAATATTTATCAGATCACTAGTCGGGTACACATCGGAATCATCAATGCCTGCAATCATATTGTTTGTTATACCTACCGCAATGTACTGAGTATGAGTAATGAACAGGTGCAAATTTCCATTGGCCAAGGCGGAGCAAAAGTTCTTAGTACTTAAGTAACTGAATTACGCAAGGACTGAACTTTAAATCTTCGCACTTCAGCAGGCGTCGTGATTAAGGTAAACATGCCGGCCACAAAACACTAACAAAACAAACTCTAAACAATGTTTGACACGTAACTAGGTGGGTGCAGAGTGCAGCTAAGGCATTGTTGACACAGCCAGTCTAGGCCAACAGGGGAGGGCGACGGTACGTGCAATTTTAAACGGGACTTGAACCTTGCTCCCCGTTGGTCACTGTTTGTTGGATAGCTTGAAATTTCAATGAAGTTTGCCCGTCTCTGCGCCCAACTTAAACGGGTTGTACACCTGCAGTGTACACATTGTGCATTGATGGGTCGATGATTGTTCTGAAAACATTTTCCGCGTCGAATAATTAAACGTGCCGTAAAACCTCGCAACAGAAGAGTACCTAATCTCCCATCAATACAGTAGAAACAAATGACTATTTTAATGATGGCAGATGTTTAAGCTGGAAAATTATGTCAATATGTAAGGTAATAACGTACTATGGCGTGACGGAAATGAAACTGGTTCCACAATTTTTCTTCCCGAAACAAGTGTAGACCCGATTGAATATTCTCAGATTTCTGTTTTTGAAGTCATAAAATTCAATAAAATGTAGGAATACTGTCAGACATGGCTTTACACGAGATCTCAGTACTTTTTACGGCAGGAAGGCAAGCCTTAACGGGATTTTACGACGTATTCAAGGGATATATTTACGATGACTATCAGCGGCACACAACTAGGTATGCAAGCATGCACCTGTAGTATAACAAGCTCGATATAAATGTACTGTAATAATCAAATATATGTCTTAGCACGGTATATGTATACATATACTGTTGCATTTATCTGTAAATCAGAAGCGTAGCTCAGAAGTCAACTGATAGTTGCCAGCTATTGCCTTTCAAAGACACTTTGACAACTAGCAAAAATGTTGCAAGGTAATACTTTATACTGACAAAGTAAATCCAGCTGAAAGTTCAACGCCGAGTTGGAAAGAGTGAATCGTTGAAACGTTAAAAATATTCGCTACAGATAGCGCGCCGCGTGGTGACGACTTTTTTGACGGTTAAATTGTTTGAATACTTTGAATACGTTCCCGTGTTGACACAAAGGCGGTTAGACTCCGCAGTGCAAAGTGCAATTTTAAAATGTAAACAAAGGCCGCACCTTGAGTCGATAAACGCCGTCTCGGATTTCACGAACCACGGCGACAAAGAAATCTTGCGATGTTTACTTTGCGACTAAGAAATATGAAATGCATAAACGGAGATAACAAAGTTCTGGCTTTTGATATCATATTCGGTACACTTTATTTATAACAGTTAACATGTTCATATTATTCATGTGTATAAATTATTCCTTTTTGAAAAAAGCCTCACAATTTTGTTTTTAGCGTCCCTTCGCCGTAATTCCATGGTGGGTCCGGTTGATATCTTATTTTGCCAAGTGTTCTTTTCCCGGAGCGCTTACCTCCTACACTCACACATTTCTCTGTCCCTATGCCAAAGTATGTAAACCTCTTAAACCGGGTCCCGGACCGCTATCTATCAACAAATCAATTGCTATCTATGAACAAGTTCCAGCCCCCGATTATGAGCGATCGTCGCAGACAGTGCGGACCATTACCAGCGGCTCCGTGGAATCGCAGTGCTATCCATCATAACTTATTGATGGAGCATGATTAACAGCAAGGACTGACTAACTAATGGGTTTTGTGTGACCGCTTGTGTGTACTGTTTTGAACTACGACTCGTCTTTCTAAATGTCAAATAAGGGTAAAATAATTGAGGTGCATGATTTTTCAATACTCTGTTGAATAAACAGTTATTTTCTGTTGATAAACCATGTCTTTAGAATTATATCTAACTCCATGATGAGGATCCTCTTAACGGATCGAAACATGTCGCGCAATTATCGACTTAAATTACGTGAGTAACCCGTTTAATAAATATTTAAACTATGTCTTTATCAAAAATATTGGCGAATATTCCCAATACTCTTCACTAGTTGTGTCATCTTTAAATGGATTGCAGAACATGTTTTAACAAAATACGTCCTTTGACAAAATTAATGATGAAAATGCCTGAGCATAATTTTATTAATTTATCTACCATAATAAATTAAATCACAATATTATTATTATTACATGGACACATTAAAGGATTACCATTATTATTGTTAGAATACATTTCGCTCTAGCATTATAAATGCTAAAATAGCTGCAGTTAAAATAAAAAAGCAACCATAATGAAACAGAGGTATGACGTAACTGTTTAAAAAAGCTCGTAGGGAAATATTATGCTCTAGTGGTTCATAACAAAACATGCTGCATCCCAAATCCGAGTCTCGTGATTATTTTACCAGGAGGTACAATCGTCGAAACAATGCTCATGTGCGAGTATTTCTACGTTTCAACGAAAACATAATGTTATTACGATATCTTGAATATTTCCATCGTTAAAAATTCAATCTACTCCAGGTCAAGGTAGTTACCTTTTTAAGTAATTTACAAACTGATATTAATTAATTAATAATTTTGGCTATGTGACTAGACTTTTAATAAGGAGTACAAATAATTTGACTGATATATTTACCCTTATTGTTTTTATTAGTACACATATAATTATTTATAATAACAGCCTCTCTCTCGGTGTACCAGAAATCCCTAATTGATCCGGATGTTTTAAGCGCATAGCCCACCCTTTCAGAGTAATAGCTAAAGGCGATAAGCCATTGTAGATTGCAGAAATTTTGGCTTTCCGTTGGTAACCAGGTGGTGGAATTATACTGAAATATTTACACCGTTTGAAATTCGATCGATTTCAGATCAGGGCATCTACGGTTTTAGGTGGTTTCCGAGCCGATATTAATTAATTAATAATACAGCTTGAATAATTGCATTTCAAATAAGAAGTAAAAAAAAATCTGTTTATAACTGCGACCATATATAACATGGGCGTGTAACGCCAGCTCAACAATGCCCCCTAAAACAGTTGTTCAATTGTGCCAAGATGCACAGAACATAGCGCTTTTCTTAACACCGCGCATATTTCGGCGCAACATCTTTGACAAATATTGATAGTATGTAGCCAATGAAAACTTTGAAGGAACAGTCACAACTATTATAAAATGGCGGTTTAAGTTTTTATAGGTTGATATTGACCACAGAACTAAGATGACAAAGAATGATCGACAACGATTAAAAGCGTAACCAAAAACGAAGCGCAAATGTGTGCGTAAATTTGTCTATGTGTGGTTAGGAATAGGGTTGCCTATTACAACAGAGCAATTATCTATCGATGTTTGACTGTTTTATCGATAACATGGTATGTTTTATCTTCGTTTTTTTGCTAAGTTTTATATTACAATGTGAATTGAGGGTGTCGAATTACAAATTGCAAACGTGTGTGAACTTATTATCTGGCATATCCCATAAATTGAACAGAAATAATAAAAATCGTATATTATCAAAAAAATCTCACAAAACATAGTAAGGTCCTTCAAAATACACATTCGTATTTAAAATCTGGGACTATGACGGCATTGTAATGTAATAGACTGATTAGGTATGTTTATCGAACGAATATCGATATTAGTAGTTCAACATTTGGTCAAGCTCTAGCGTAGCGTAACAATTTATATTTTTACACAAAATATCATTTAATATTAACTATTGTGATAAATTATTAGCGCACAGTGGTAGGATAACTATCAATGAATGCTAGAAAGTGTTAACTTACACGATTTATGCCACTAAATCAACAAAATATCGTTTGAAAACAATCAACCGGCAAATCATATTTACCTGTGAAACGAGTGTTTGCCGTCATTTCTTCGGTGGGTAATAGGGCAAGCCTTTACACTACATGATACCATAGCGATTTAATTATTTGTGTAAATTTACTTCTCACTAGAATTAAATATAAAATCACTTTTAAATAACAGTTTCCGTTGAGAAGGCTGATACGGCTGATATGTCACTTCGAAAGTGGGTACGCTTTTGGGATTGTTTTCTATCTCTTTTGCACTCGTGTAATAGTCATATGACTGGTGGCTTCCCTTTCACACGCTTCCTTTCTCTATTAAGCGCTAGCGCGGATTCTAACTTTATGATATTGACATTCATTACCGTGATGTATTGAAGAAGGGGTGACACTTGTCAACTAAAATTCATAATCGTTTTTGAAAGGAAATTTAGTATGGCGTGCGGCTTCCATGTTTTATTTGTTCGTAGTTTATCAACCATTATTAGCGAGGGGATATTATTTTTCAATTCTGTTATCTACTTGATTTTTAAAAACAATTTCATATTTACCGAAAAATGTATATTAGTTATAGGTTATGTCGGCGAAGAGAAAACCTACTGATAGGTTAAATTATGTTCATTACCGTAAAATGAAGTATTGGTATTTTTCAACTCTCATTGTCTACACATTTCTTCTGTAAATCTAGACATCAACCTCAAGACTTGTAAATAGGTACTCGTAATACGATTTTAGTTACTTTCGTAAGATACTACAGTTGTACTATAATTTATTCGATGTTTGGCGTCCATGTCCATGCTTCGCAGTACTTACATTTTGTTTAAGTGCCTCGTTTAGTCCACACAAACTAAAATAAACAAATTACACGTCGAGTGTACTGCGAGAGACGCGGACTATATGGCATCGAACGCATTAAGAGCGTACATTTCGTGTCTGGGCGCATAAGCCGCCCTCTGAAAAGATTTGATGGCGAGGTTAGAGATTTATGTCAAGGATCATAGAAGGAGGGATCGGGCGCTCGGCATCCGACTGTACTCTTTGTGGTTGGAGCACTATCCGGCTTCACTTCACTTTGTACCTCTTGCTCCTGCCACTTACACTGTGAGACGTTTTAATTTCATTCGAGAAAAATACGCAACCTGACGGTCTGATGCGGGTAGTTGTATGGTAGGTATCTAATGACGAACTTGATTTGTTAGTCTTAGTTCTGACCATGCTGCCGCGTCGTCTAGTTTGAACAGCTTGGTCTAGCAGTCGAATCTGTATCAATTGTAAAACTTTATAAAACTCACTGTACTTATTGTTATTAGTATCTTGTAAGGTGATACAGTTTATAAGAAAAAAATAACTTAGGATGTGGATACCACTATTCCCAAGGTTACGTCAATTTCATCTTTGTTACGCGATTCTACTATGGTTTGACGAATATTGGTGGCGAGGAAAGGTGTACAGAGACTACAGAGAGACTGTATTTCAATAACCAGTAAAACTATTGCTGTTTAGTGTTACGAACCCGAGTTTATTGTGCGAATCATTTGCCATGTACGAGTATTTATTTACTAACTTGGCGTACGTCGTCTGCTCTCTATGTTAGTTGCACAAACGAGCCAGCCGCGGTGAAGTTGCAATGCAAATATTTATTACGTTTGCTATGCAGAAATAATATTAAGTTAAACATTATGTTGCAATTTTTGTTGTAGTGTTATTCTATAGTGAACTCAGATTTCGGGCTAATAAATACTACTTTATTGTTTTATACTTCAAAGACCGTTAGAAACTAATTTGTTGAGTTGATTAACAGCGTTAAATTTTATAATACATCGCCGTCTAATAGTACAAACATAATTATAACAGCATCTGCCTCGGTGTTGATCCGGATGTTTTAAGCGCATAGCCTACCCTTTCAGAGTATAATGGCTAAAGGTGATAATCCACTGGAGATTGCATAATACCTACACAGGAAATTTTGGCGTTGCTTTGGTAACCAGGTGGTAGAATTAGAGTGCCAGTCGCGAATTCTGTAACGTCGGTTCGATAAATTTTATCTTACCATCGTTTTACAAGATTTTTTTTAATTTGCCTAATGCCATTGACGCGTTCGTGTTCCACTTGCTGCGAACGGCGCGGTTTCTAATTTCCATCTGATCTGCATATCAGCTGCTTGTAAGTGCGAAAGCACTTAGCTAGAATTATTCCGTAGTAGGATGTATTTAATGTTGTCAGCTCAATACAAACGAGTAATGTCATCCGTGCTTCTTGGATATTCGACTTTTATACATAGGTTATGGGAATCTGGTAGGTATGCGACTATTTCAATAATCTAATGTGTAATGTATTTTCTCTCTTTTTCTACATTTATATTACACTAGTAATTCATAACATGCATCACTTCCATTTCTTACAAGACATACCCTTCAAATTGCAACTCTAATAAAAAATAATCTTAAAATGTACATATACCTTCCCTTTATAGTGCATTGTGCATCTAGGGAGGTAAGTAAGGTATTACTAACGAGAGTGTTAGAAGCCCAACGCCGTAGGCGGAGGGCTTTTAATGGCTCGAGTTAGTATGCCTCTTACCGACCGTGATGCTTACAATGTTTTTCATCACACTTGCGGACAAAAAAATAAGTTATAAGACAAAATATATTACTCCCGCGATGCATGCAAGCAAAGGCGCGCTTAAAAGCAAGTGTGACGAAAAAGTATTTGTTTTATTTTTCAGACAAAAATAACTACTTATTTAAAATAATTTAATTTTGTTTAATTTAAACACCTATGAGTTGTTATACGATGACCTCGTAATCGATTCCAAAATATTTATCCACTATCTAAGAGTCATTTTTATAATGATGTTTTCTTTATAAAATAAATTATTATTTCAAAGTCGCTTCACATTTATCATATCCATACTATTCCGCAGATATAGTTGAACTATCACTATCCATGCGCATTGAAGAGACCTAGTGTTCGCGTTCCGGACGCCAATCGCCGAGTTGATGGGGCTTAGCGTTGCTAAGTTTTCACCACTCGGCTCCAGTGATATCTCAATTTCACGAGAGGTTTCCTCGTTTGTGGCCACTAATCTGACGGTCAAGTAATAAGCTTAATGCTTTTAGTGCTTTATTTATCCTGAATTGAATAATATATTTTTATCCTTCAATAATAAACAAAAAAGTAATAAGACAGCAATTTGCTTTTGAGCACGTCTTTTTACTCAAAGACTTGTGTTAATATGTTTTATAAGACAAATTTTAAATAAGTAGTTATTTATAAGACAAATTATACGTCAAGATCAATTAGAAAAATAAAACTGTTCTGGACAACACGATTCTTTGAGGGTAGCGGCTAAGAGTGAAGTTTAGGCTAAAAGGTTTGCGAGGTACACCGGAGTATTTGTGGTGCCATGGCTCAGGAATAGTCATCATGGTCTTGGAGCCTCCAGGGTGCTATCTGAGCCAAACCATCAAAGGGTTCTGCTGCGGAATAAGCGAATAAGCAGAAACACGTGAAGTACTTTGTCTTGGAGCCCACGTACGACTTCACACCGGTGGCAAGCACCGGTAGCAGGGTCGTGGGGTGTAGAGGCCAAGATTTTTTTTGAGAGTTGGGTTGACGTCTTCGTGACAGAGGGGGCGAAATGACGAAATGTGATCTACACGCAAATGTGTAAGCACTAGCAGAAGGATAATTGCATTGATGTTGCCTGACCTGACAACTTTAGGCATTGTTGGCATGGCAAGAACGACAGTACATAGATGCCTTTAGTTGTCCTTGCCTTTCAAAGGACTCAGTTGTTTGGGTTGTAGCGCATACAAAATATGTTGTAGGTCCCGCTAAGGCTAATTAGATACTCTTTTTTCCTTAGTAGTGATGATCAAATTAGAATACTTACCATTCGAATTTGACCATCGGGTAATACGAGTTAAATAACAAGAGTAGGTAAAGTAATACGCTTGTAGTTAGTTAATTGCACCAAACGTTCCGAGCTTCGTGAAAATTGAGCGTAAAGAGCAACTAATTACCCGATAGTCGACTCACTATTGTAGAATTCATTAGCAGCGTACGCCACGTAAGAGGTATTACAGTTAAATACGCTGATGAATAGAATATTTGCTCGCCAAAGTTCCCATTGTGCTTCATCATGAACAATGATATATAGGGTACATTAATTTAGTTAAACGTAAATTTTGCCAGTCCTATCGGTTTAAACGAAAGTTATTTGAGCACAGATTCATAACACCGAGAAAAAACAAAAACTCAATAATTATACTCGTAAAGCGAGTTTGCGGAAGCCGCAAAACGAAATTTAATTTGCTCTGAACGCTGCATCAGGAATAAAGTTAAAACAGTCGCTGCAGTAGGCGACGGTACGCGCAACTTCTAACGCAAATGAATAGCGAATGGGAAAAGTTGGGTGGAGAAAAATGATGTCCCAGCCGGCGAACCGGCCATTGTGGGTGACGCGGCCGACCGATATTATTGTTGCTAAATACACACAAAGTACCTGCATTAAAACTCGGTTTCGAGCATTGTTGGAAAGCTATTGTTACAAGAAGTTGGCTATAAAGTTCACGTTATTACGTTTCTGATAAGCCGTGTTTACTATGGCAAATTATTGTGATGCAACTTTGAAGCAGGCAAATTATTGCGATCGGCATATGTAATAATACATTGTTATTTGAATAAAACCTGATTTTTATTTTGCAAACGAATAGAATTGTATTTTTGGATACTAAGAATATATTGCGGAGGAATTTAATAAGTGATGGTTAAGTTACAACGAAGAGTAGTTTATAACGCAACTAGTATTTTTTGTACGTAGGATGCCCTGAAAATTTCGGGAATTTAATACTTAGGAACGTATATTTGACATGTGTTATATTATACCTCTTTCTTACAAGCATAGTCTCATTATTCGAAAACACTGGCCACTTAGAAAAAAAAAACAATGTCCGATTTTCAATTGTTTTTTAAAGTCGTTGAGTCGCTGGTGAAAATGGAGCTGTCCCGCGAAAGTTTTAGAGCAATGATTTATTATGACTTTAAAAGTGGATTAACACAACAACAATGTGGAGACCGATTAACTATTGCTTTTAGTAGTGAAGCACCTTCAAAGACGACCATATACAGGTGGTATTCGGAATTCCAACGTGGCCGTGTGTCTCTTGCGGATGACGTACGTGAGGGTCGACCGAAAACGGCCGTTACCGATCAAAACATCGATGTTGTTCGCCAACTGATAAAGGAAGATAGGCATGTTACATATCGGGAGATTCAGGAGACTTTAGGCATTGGAATGAGTCAGGTACAAGTTATTTTACAACAAGAGTTGGGCGTGCGGAAGTTATTTTCCCGGTGGATTCCTCACTTGTTATCTGACGACCAGAAAACGGTACGTGTCAATTGGTGCCGCAAAACTTTAAAAAGATGTAATGGAGGAAGCTCAAATGCCGTTTTTAGTATTGTGTCAGGTGACGAATCATGGATTTACGCATATGAGCCTGAATCGAAAAACCAATCTCGAGTTTGGGTTTACGAAGACGAACCGAAGCCGACAAAAGTTGTTCGTTCTCGCAGCACGATCAAAAAAATGGTAGCCACGTTTGTCTCCAAATCGGGTCACGTGGCGACTATCGCTCTTGAAGATCGAAGAACTGTCAATGCCGATTGGTATATAGGCGTTTGTTTACCGATTGTTTTTGCTGAACTGCGAAAAACTAACCCTAACCGCCGTATTATACTACACCATGATAATGCCAGCCCTCACACCGCTCAGAAAACAGACGACTATCTGAAGGGCGAAAACGTCGAATTACTGGACCATCCTCCGTACAGCCCCGACCTAAGACCCAACGATTTTTTTACTTTCCCGAAAATAAAGAATCGGTTGCGTGGTCAGCGTTTTCAGACCGCGGAAGAAGCAGTCGACGCTTATAAAATGGCCATTTTGTCAACCCCCACTTCAGACTTCAATAACTGTTTTAAAAACTGGTTTCAGAGAATGAAAAAGTGTATTAAACACAAAGGAGAATACTTTGAAAAATAATAAAAGTACTTTTATTTCATTAAAATGCGTATTTTTTCCGATTCCCGAAACTTTCAGGGCAACCTACGTATGTATTTGCATTTAAACTATCATTAGACATCTAAACATGGTGTCATAATAATGATGCCTATAATTATAGTACCAGACTATCGTAATTAAAAAATCTTCCCTATTATAAGTCGCACGTAAATGAATCGTTGTTAAAGATATTTCATTGAATAAAATTATTAATTCTAACTGACAACTATTAAGAGAGACTCAAATAATTTGAGCCAAGACCAAACTCTTCATTTCCAGATAGTTGGAGAGCAAGTCATTAAACTGAGGACGCCAATACGAACTCTGTTTTATGGTTCAACTTCACAAATAGTTAAATAAAAACAAACAACTTTAACTACTTACCGTTTTTGCTGTTTGCGCTGATACGGTGTCCGGGTATTGGATGAGTGCTTGGAATGAATCTGTAACAAGAATTATCCACGCTTAGCATAAAATGTATGGAAATAAGTTAGTTAAAACAGCTGATTATGATGATTATATTCGGGAGCTCAAAAATACTAGTGAAGCTTGGTAACCGGCGCTTCACCGAAAAATAGTTATGCTTATGATAATGGTAACGCAAATAATTTCATGAACAAAAATTCTAGTATAAAGTTCACAATAATAGTGAAACTACGTTAAACCACTTGTCTGCACATGTCTGGGAAGATTTACGCTAGTTAAATTTGGCGCCCAACATGGCACAGAACCCTTGAGAGTTAGCAACCCCGTAGCAGGTGCAGCCTCGTCAAACACTTAACGAATATGCGCCCAAACAAGTTTCCATGCGACTTTCATTATTAACTTAGAGTACGTATAAATTTATTGCCCCGCCGGTTAAACGCGTTGAAACTTTGATGCGGATGTCGCGGGTGGAATTTAGTTTACCCCGCAAGTCAATATCTTGGATACATTGTAATAAGATATTCTACGGCAAGAGAAAATAAAATTAAACGTGGGATAACACCATTAAGGGTGAAAATAGCCGTAAACATGCGTGAGGTAAAAGCGTATCGCGAAATTAAGAACATACTAAGAGCGGTAAGTTACTATCTTTATAGTATCTTTTTCTTCCGATAAGTGGGGTGTCTTAAGAGTAGTTGGTGGCACTCGCACGTGTATTTATTGCGAGCGGATGAGCGTTAAGCCCCTAATTTAAGGCACGAGCCGGACGATCATTGCTGTCCGTGGAGTCCACATAAATTCACATTTTAGTAGCCGTCGGTCAGACGGCATCACTGGTAACATAATATAATTCTTTCGTAAACCTCGTAAGTAATATTCATTAGTGTTCGGTTTAGATCGATGGCTATAATATCTCCTAAAAGTCTTTTCCTATTTTAGAATTTAGAATTGCTTGCTATCTACCAACAGATCGGAGAGTAAAATCTATCCTGTATGTTCTATATTCCTACTAATTCTAAAAATTAAAATAGAAATCAAAATATATGGCCATGTCATGTTTTTACAAAAATTCTATTATAATTTATCTAAAACAAGATCATCCGCTTATAACTGGTTTTCAGTAAAGATAAGAAAAAGTAATTTACAGCTTTCCCAATTTTAAATTGTTAAATTTTCGGCTGCGATGATGTCGGGAACTCGTTAAATTATTTATTAGGCGCGTCTCACCTTTAACAATTTCTTACACCTTAAGTACCTATAGAGGGAATATAACCAGTAACCACTGGAGGTAAGAAATGTCGGCGTAAATTAAAAGTAATGCCCTGTCTCCTTCATACATAGTTAAATGCTCTTTAAGGCCCCCGTATTTCTTTTGGTCGGCCATTATGTTACATTAAAATAGAATGCATAAAAGGATTGTCGTAAATTGGACTTTTTATGTAATTACGCGGTAAATAAGGAAAAATGTAAGACAATAGAAAATGGAGGCATTTTATGGAAATACTGTCTATTAAAGTAGATAATTATCATTACTTATCCAATGTTCATTCGAAGGAAGTTTTATCAGTCACTCATAGTTGTATATCTCGGGCCTCTGTGCCGTTTCAATAGTGAGAATTTGCTCTGTATGAGAATACGACACGAAACTTTGTTCCCCCAGGACAGACGAGCCTTTTCCTTATTCCTTTTCAAGGATATAAAAGGCTTTTCAAGGATCATAGAGGAACGTGCGTGTTTACCGCTTGGCATGATAGTTAACAAAACATTTCGTACGTGTAACAACCAGACACTCAACTACCTTTCGGTAACATTAAACATCAAAGAGTGAGCTTAGTCGTCAAAATAAACGTGACACTATTTAGTTTGAAATCCTTCATTTGAAACAATTATTTCTAATGGGTAAATTAATCCGATTGGAATTCATGGGGCAAAGGGAAGCAAAAACAATGTGCTTTTGAATATTTGATACAAAAGTTGGCCGGGAGCCGAATAACATCAATAAAAGTGAAAGTTCGGTGAAGTGGTCGCCGGTCACCCTTGTTCGCGTTTATTCATCCGCCTGAAACAGTCGAGTGCTAATTCAATAACCCTGCTTGCGGCTCCGATTGCGCGCAAGATATTCAAATGGTCTCAATCAATCTCCACGCGGCTTCATAATGCTTCATCAAAAATTCAACTGGAACGCGCAATTACTTTATGGAATATTTAAACATCAATTCCTGCGTAAACAGAAGATGGAAGTTGTGGTTAAAATTAAAATTTCGTAATCCACATTTCGCTGTGTAGCGCGTCTTCCGCTCGGTAAATATTAAGCGCAGGCATGGCCCTCCGGCCAGCCGATTACTGTATAATTTGATATCTTGAATCACGACGTCTCCCTAAACGAGCGACCCTGTCAACCTCGAATGCGTCTTTGCTTGCAATTTGTGCGCCTTTTCAGGTAAGCAGAGCCCCGCTGAAGACATCCGAGTCTTTGCATTTTGTAATAACTATGTGAAGTTACGCTGAAATAATCCTCGTTTCACTAACGAAACGAGGCTTTAAGATTCCGTAACGGATTAGAATGTAGTGATCAACATGAATGTTATTAGTGCGAACAAAGAGACCGCAAAGACGATATCCGTCGCAGATGAAATCCTTAATTACCGGAATCCTATGGCGACATAGACACGACACCGCAAACAGGGTACGCATAATAATTGTAGCGGTCTGCTACACCTTAATAAAGCCAATCGGGTCGGGAGGGGGGCAAGGAAGTGGGGTAGGATTAGGGCGACTCTGCGCTCTTCATTGAGATTTGTTTCGGGATTAGAAACGCGTTTGATGGCGGCGCCCGGGCAGGCCGTGGTCGTGCGCTAACAGGGCGTAACCGCTATTCAATTAGTCTTCATAAGCGACGGTCCGTTATGTTTGCACTCTATTCCTATTAACTTGAATGCTGGGTGATATAAATATTATTACTTTGCGCTATAAATGCAAACGTTCCCGCCGCATATTAATTACGTTGTCGACGCAGTTAGATCTTTATTTTATTACGCCTATTTATATAAGTTATGCCTGTTTAACAGTTCATTTGAGGACGTAAAAGAGGTTTTTACAGGTTAACAGTTTATCTATAGTACATTTAATATGTTATAGTTACGATACACGACAATCGCGAATAACAGTTCATTTGAGGACGTGAAAGAGATTTTTACAGGTTAATAATTTATCCATAAGTAGTTAATTTAATGTTAGAGTTATGATATATGAGAACTAAATCGCGAGTAACATATTTTTATTAGAATCGTGAATAGCGGAAACGCAAATAGAATTTTGATGAGAAAATTATCCAAATAAACCCAGTAACAGACCGATTAGAGATGTGACGTCGAAAGTGTAAATACAAATAAGGGTGAAATATTAAATCTCACATGTTTGCAAACCACATGTTTATTTGTCGCCGATTGACGGTTTACGGAACCAACATTCCTGAAACAAACACGCAAATAAACAGCAAATATTTCGACTTAGTATTAACTAGTACCTCAAGTTGGTCTCGGGAAACAAAATACTTCCAATAATCATTCAGCCAAATTCTATTATAAGTGTATGTCACAAAGCTAATAAAAAGATTCTTAGCCGAAAAGACTCGTTCGACGGAGCATATAACGTTACTTAACTTTAGGCACCCACCACGTATTGAATTGGATGTGGTTTATTTGCTTCCACGGAGACAGGATAATTGAAGCAAGGATTTATATCTTTAGGAACTACGTTCTATAGATACTTCACCATGATCGTAAGCCGTCTGTGAATTTTAGAATATTTGCACCAAGAGCGGAAGATAGATACGGTGTTTAGATATCGAAACGGATATTCAAGATTGCTTGTCGTTGAGTTAGTTCCATAATGCAGTTGCTTGTAAAACTCGTTTTGATTTGGAAATGCCCGGTTACCGTAAATGGTGACAATGACGAATGTTTAGCGGAGAGTTTAGAAAAAGAAAATGATCGCCCCACCGTTTCGAGAGAGATCGGGCAGGGGGCACGCGGAAATTGGAAATGCAGCATTAGAAGAGCAACTGTCGTGATACCGACAAGTTATGAGCTTTTCTGAACAAAAGTACACGTTTCGGAACTCTCTACAAGAGTCAAATATTTTGTGATAAACTGGGGCTCACAAAAGTTTGAATTAGGACAGAATTTTTTCTTTTCTTTACTTTTTGTACTTCCGCTTCCGAAATTTTGAGGAACGGAGAGAAAAGTTACTCTACTAATTATAAAAATAAGTTAAAATGGATCTTGGTTTTAGAATCAATTGAAATATAACTTAATAACTGTCTGTACGTATAACCGCTCAAAATGTTTTGCTCAAATTAATATATTCAATAAAGGACTTACTGTCAATGCTATTAGGTTTGAAAATATGAGACGAGGCTTCATATTATTATATTAGAGGAGAAGATCGGAATGTAGTTGAAATAAGCTTCTTAACTAGGTATATAATAATTAGCCGAGAGTGAGCATTCGGGCCGTCCGCAGCCGCGGGGGCCTTATCAAATATGTACTATCCTACCTGCCTGTGTGCCGCCGGATTTATTTAGGATATGCATGAGGGTACGATTTAAATTTTAAACGGATTGCGCCCTTGGATTTTGGACCTGTGTTATGTTTGGGAAATCTATCACTATTATAATCCACACAAAATTTAATTTAAAAGCTTAAATGCTATTCGATTAATAACTAGGTAAACCGACTCTGTGATTAAAGTAATCCTGATTGGTTTGTTTGATTCGGCGTACCTATTATGGATTTCGTTTGTTTTACTCGTTAAAGCTACGCCGTTAAAAATACAGTCACTAAAGCGCTGATTTTCAATTTCAAAAACATTGTTCTTAGTTAATTAAGGATATAATTGAATTACCTATTCATATTTGTAAAGCCGTTGCCGATTAACAAATTGAATGGTAAACAGCGTTCGGTTCCAGTAAAACAAATTGTAGAAGCAACCCGAATCTACATACCAAACATTTCAGCGGAGCGGTCGTGCCGCTGTACTTGTTTAGGGTAGTGTGTGAGTGAATTTTTTGCTTTAATCCGGTATTTTAAACTAGTGCTGCGTTTCGGATGTTTATTTGACGTTGTACAAATTTGTAGTTACACTAGAATTACAGACCACCTAACTCAGACGAACAATAAGATAGTTGTGCGGAGAATGTCTTGAATAACAGAAAAAAAAGTCAGGATATAAAAAAAAACCTGTAGAATTGTTCTTATAGATACGGGAATTGGCTTCTAAAATAACACTTGGACACACTAATCAGTTGCATGCAGTCAAACTATTCGTAGTGTTTAAACCCACAGTAGGTAGGTAATCAACAAAGATTTTTTGAAATATTACTGTACTGATTGGAACCTAGGTTACGTGATCATAATATTATGGCCTCTGTAGCTCAGATAGTAGTGACCTTGCCTAT
This sequence comes from Thaumatotibia leucotreta, assembly GCA_025490895.1. NCBI lineage: Eukaryota > Metazoa > Arthropoda > Insecta > Lepidoptera > Tortricidae > Thaumatotibia > Thaumatotibia leucotreta. Next base: position 53,913 of record JALPQI010001048.1, read on the forward strand.
GAAACTGGAGGTTCCGGGTCAAGTAGTGGCGGCTAGAGCATTTATTTGTGTGTTTATCACAAATACTTGCGACGAGCTTAGTTAGTTTTTTTTTATGTGACGAAGGTAGACAACTGAGCTCTCAGCCCACCTGATGGAAAGCAGGAACTGAGGCCCATGGACATAGCGATCAGAAAATCGTCTATGCGCTGCCTACGTGCCTACCCTGAGGACTTAGATGGATTGCCTCTATCTATGCCAGTAATTACACCGGCTATCTTACCCCCAAACCGAAACACTGCAGTGCAAACACTGTTAGCGTTTAGCTGTAGGTTAGAGTTTTTAAGTCGCTTTTATACACAAAGTGTGAAATTGGTAGTTGGCTAAGTGCGTAGCGCGTAAAGAGAAACTTACTGTTTTTGGTGAAGGTGACAATTTTGAGCACCTTGCCGTATCGCTGGAAAATGGAGTATAGCACGTCGAGCACGATGGGGTACAGCATGTGTTCTATGATAACGCGCAGGACTGTGTTGGGGCCACCCTGTAGACAAAGATTCGTTGATAATCTATAGAGTAATTATACCAAAAATATGTGAAAAATACTGGTCAGTACATTGTACACTGGCCAATTCCATGTACGAGCGTGATGTAAATGATCAAATTACTCGCGTATTTATTTATTGATGGTGGCTGTAGCTGTCATGTTATTTTAGATATCAAAAGAGTATCTGTATTTTAATTTAACACCTACAGATCTGCATAAGTAAATAAAGGGATAAAATGGTCATTTTCATTACATTTAAATGGATAGGGCAATATTAAATAAGAATGAATAGTTCGTCAGCGAATTACATAAAAAAGGTTTTATTACCAAAACATACATTCAAACAATAGTCAATAGACCAACAATTATTTTCACCTCCCGTTACACATATCCCAGAGTTAACAGGCGTAGAACGCTCTAACGCTCGAGTGTACGCGTGGACTAGAAACAATAACGTCCGAGTAATATTCAGGTATGCTGCCTTGGGACTGAGCCCTGTGCCTTATTGTGCGAGCCCGTCTTTGTGCGCTGAATACCCGGACTCTCGAGCATCGGCTAGGGATTCGGCCCGTCCACGTAATCAGCTTTAGTATGGGCAAGTAATTAAGTGTAATCGTTAGGCATCGTTGTGTCTGTTGTGGTAGGTAACTGAGACGTATAATGACAGTGACTGAACGGTTGGGTTTAATTATGAGCCAATTGGATTCGCAACAAAGATGAAAGCTGAGTAGGTAATTAGGGAAGGTAGGTACTTACAAAATGCAATGTAGAGAAAATACTAATAATTTTAAGCGGTTAAAGTTGCACCGGTGTGATTGCTAGTGCAGTAATTAGTTAAACAAAAACATTGTTAAGCAACTGAAGGTACTGCGAACCTCTTTCTCGCATTTGTAATTTCGACCAAAGTGTTGTCCCAGTCATCTTCTGAGGGCGCCATGGTGTCATGCATCACATTCCGCCCTCGTAAACAGAAAAGCAGACAAAATGCCAGAGTGGGGTTTAGTGGGTAGGGCCAGCTCTCCTCTCAATAGGAGAGGGGAAAAGTGCGGATGAGTCCCACATACCCCTCGACAAAGGTCTTCCCGCGGCCGGAGGGACGATGCGTAAAGACATTCCCCAGCAAAAAAAGTTACCTGTATCTCAGTGCCGCCGTTGGCGGGCTGGAGCGCTGCGCCGGCGCCGGCCACGAGCGCCGCGCCCGCGCTGTTGGAGATCACCTGCGCGGCCTGCAGCGCTGCCTGTGCCGACGCCGACTGGAACAATAGATAATCTTACTTTTATGGTAAATGGTGAAGGTATAGTGTGGCAAATCAACTTGTCAGTAGAAGAATCAAATTTCCTGTGGTTGGCCTAAAATTCGCACCACCTTTTTTAATTTGCTGCCTTTGGTTGCCAGACTATATCTCTCTAATAACTTAATAAGAAAAATAATGGTTTATTTGGTACCGTACAGTACAGATCTCAGCATGGGTCGTGTCAGATGCCACGATGCTGGTTTTCAGGGCAACCGAGATCAAAGTGAAAAATAATGGCAAGTGAAGTCAAACTATTATTTATTCAAGTAAGCTTATTATTTTCGAATCGTCTGAAACAATAATGGCGTTTCTCTAACCTAACATATAGGTAAATCGAAAAAGGGATAAGTTAATTCAATAGGCATATAGTAACAGAGATAAATAAAATCACAGAATCATCAGTTCTGTCGTTTTTTTAAGTCGATGATTGACATTTAGCTTTAGAGTGAGATTTTTTGAAGATTAACAACTTTGATTAAAATGTTAGTCATTGCGTGAGCGCAATCGTTTTCCAGTGATATGCGCGCGTTGTCGATTACTCGCCACGGGTAATACCAAATAACTCTGAGTGCTACGACGTAGCCCGTAGCAGCTAATTTACGAAGCGTAGAGCATGTAAACGTCTCAGGACCAGAGGAAAATCAATGATACACGTCATTCTGGTTCAAAAATATACAATACCACATCAGCAGCCTTCGCCTACTGCTGGACGTTGGCCTCTCATATGAACGTATTAGAAGATAATACCCATAATCGCCATGATCGCCTAAGTGGGTTGGCGCAAAAGAAATGAATGGTTAATGATACTTCAATTCAATCCGTTTAGTAGACTCTAAGGATATTCGTGGAAAGAGTGGGGTGGGGACAAAATGTATTCTTACTGCCGTCACCGCCATATACCTACAATGTACATGTATTTATTTATAAACTCGATTGTACAAATACACAGTCTCTTGTTAGACTCTGGTCATATTCATTACCAATAGTGCCTACTCATGTACTTAACAGCACCAGCGTAATGTTTTAACTAACCTATTACATAGGTAGACAGTAATGGAAAATTAGTGGTTGGAATTGATTAATTCGTCTAATTGATACGTGAGCACATTTAGTACATTTAATTAAACTAAGTACTACATTTTACATATGAATTACATTAATTTACTAAAAGACCTAAGTTTTAAAAACACTGCAGCATTGATTGTGGACACAATTATTCTCCTAAAAGGAGATGAACTTGCTTTATGTCTCTATTGCTGTTTGAAAAAAACAATAAAAATTGGGTTATTATTGTTGGCTACAATTTCTGCCTTGAAAATATTAACCTTGAGTCTTCATTTTTTAGGGTTCCGTAGCCAGAATGGCAAAAACGGAACCCTTATAGATTCGTCATGTCCGTCTGTCCGTCTGTCCGTCTGTCACAGCCGATTTACTCGTAAACTATTAATGCACCAGTAACGAAATTTGGTAAGGATATGTGTTGTATAAACCGCTACAGGATTATAATACTAAATTGTAAAAAAAACCATTGGGGTGGGGGCCTTCCATACATGTCACTGAGGGATAGAAAAAAATTTTTAGTTGTATATAAGCGTGTGGGGTATTAATAGAAAGGTCTTTGAAAATGATATTAAGGTTTATAAATCTCATTTTTATTTAAGCAAATCGTTTTCGAGATATCAGCTCTCAAAGTCTGAAAAATGTGTCCCCCCCCCTCTATTTTTTAAACTATGCGATATAAATTTCAAAAAAAAAATTATGTTATGCAGATTAATAAACTCTATCAACGATTTTTGGTTTGATTTAATTATCTCCTATAGTTTTTGAGGTAGGTTGATTTAACTGTATTTTTTTAATAATAAATTGATAATGGTACGGAACCCTTCGCGCGCGAGTCCGACTCGCACTTGGTCGGTTTTTTTGTGATTCTGTTTTGACAACTTTAGGTAGCTTATTTATAAAGTATCCAGTGGTAGTAAGAATTTTATGTGAAAAATGATAGGTGCCTTCTACCGTGTGTAAATCTAATACGGGCGATTAATTAAACCAGGCATGGAATTTATCAGTGTAATCATGGATTACGAGGTTTTTTTTTTAATTACACTTAATTATGACACCTACAGTTTTTTTTTTCTAATTTTCGAAGCATCAATGTAGGTACGATTATTTGTTAATATTGATATAGGGTATGTCATCTGCTTTTGAAATTAGCTGTCAACGAGCGTTTAACTTGAGTGTGTTGCTGTACATTGCGCGCCAAATAATTTTGTATGGATAATTTTGTTGCTCTTAATTTTAAGTAAAAGCTATCTAAATTGTCTTATTATGTCGTAAGCTAACACCCGTTCAGAGCTTCGCCCGTATTAGACTTACACACTGTCTTTTCCACTTTTTTTCGAAGATGTATGAATCAGTATGAATTAAGGGATATATCTTATTTCATACTTAAGATTAGCTATACCTATTCATTCCTTTGAGATGACCAGAACACGGTCCCCCACCAGCAGTACGAATAAAGGCCTCATATTTAGAGTCACGTAACGAAAATAAACATGTCGGGTAACCTTTCATAACTCTGGGTATAATGAAACTTAATACGGGGAGGAGTTATCTTGCGCACGCGGCCGCTTGTTCCGGACTCGGAGATAACATTGACCGCGGATCACGGATTCATATTGTAGATGGAGCATATCGCCAGTTTAAAGACATTTACGTTAGATATTTTTTTACAAATAGATAACTGTACATCCGCCCACACTATCAGCTATCCATGAGTAAGCCATATACCTTTCGCTCTAATAAGGTTCACCAATACATAGTTAAGAGCTGCTGCTTGTACATTTGGCAAAAAAAAAAACTATTTGCAAAGATAACTTGAAAATAGTTGATTCTGCCTTTGACCGGCGATATATAATTTGAGTAAGAAATAATAAAATAAAATGTACTCAAAGAAAATGTTGGTTTTAAAACTTTATTTACTTATGCGGTGTCCCATACTCGTATGCACACATCATGTCCACTACTGATTATACCTATTAGTAGTCGTAGTCTGGGATATTGACGATGTACAAGCTTTTCCCCTGGCGTTGTTAGTTTCCGTACAGCACTGTAATCGTGCATTACGAGTTGCCACATCGCTTGAAGCACAACAACTTGTAAAATGTGATGACAGGCAGTCGCAACGTGCTCTCTAGAGAGGGGAGTCCATTGAGAGTTCGTATCGACTGCATAACCAAAACATGTTGTAAACCTTCCTTGTATTTTCTCTCTAATATCCTTTCGCTGAAGCGCGTTACGTCTAACATGGCTTGTGAAACTAAAAGAGCCTGTAAATATTCAGGAAATCTTTATCTTTTTGTAATAAATATGAATGTCATAACATAATAACGGAACATACGACCATCGATAGTAGCAATTTTTAGGATACAGTTTTTAGACTTGGAAGTTTTTTAGTAAATAATGCCGGAAATATGTCTGCATAAATATCCCGCATTAGGCGTTTATTTATTACATTATGTCACCCATTCTAAATATACGTATGAGAACTTGGAGCCTATCTAAATGCGTTATTTATAAATTAAATTAAGCTTGTTTGCATGTTACGGTTAAGACGAAAAATCCTCGTATTAATAAGATAAGATAAGATTTGTTCCACGTCCCACGTAAATTACTTTGCCTTCAGCGGAAATGTAAATTAATACCAAATTTAATTTTATACTATCATAAATACTTGAGTTTAATTAATGGAGAGCTTCTCAGGTCTCTTCTTGGTTCGTTCACATATTTAAAGGAAAATTCGATCCATTATTTAAAAGTCTAGGCTCAATGATGAAGAGGTTAAAATTTTTATTTAATTTATTTTTGATGTGAGTGTGACCATCACTTTTGAAATTATTAACACTTTTAAAATTTTATTTTAGAGGCATGCCGCCTACAGAGAAGAGTTTGGGACGAAGGAGATACAATAATTCAAGCCAAATTAGACATCTTTGCTTCATTTTGGTATTTACTGAATATTTTGATTATACATATATCTCAAACTGCTTTAATAGTTTTAAATAACTTTCATCTTTAAGCCAAGAAACGAAACCTTCATCCTTAAAAAATAAAGAAAATGTGTGAATGAAATTAATAATAATCAAAAAACGACAAATGAAATACGGTGAGAAGGTCGTAACGATCGCGGGGCGCACCCTTTGATCCTATATTTCCACATGGCTTTGTGCTGCGCCGGGCTGACAAGCGGGCAGGCCACACAAAAATAAGGCTTTAACCGTGTCATGCTAAGCCTGGCGCCGACGGCAAAGGCTCCGTACAAATTCGCGTTGACTTGCCCCTCCGTTTCTTGTTTTTTTTTTTCTGTGTCACATATTCTTGCGTATGTTTTGTTTCGCAAGACAGGAACCGATGGGCTCTGGGAATATTAACTCTTTTGTCATTTCCACGGAGCTACCTTTTAGTAAAAGTGGATTTTTGTCAATATTGACTGACAATTTCCTAATGCACGTCTGGGCTTTACAACTGCGGGACTTTGAGCATATTTTTAAATCCAAAGCTCATTTTTGTAAGTATGGCAGAGTCTGAAATTATTTAAAAGGTCTTATTTGTTGGCCGCAATCTCTCAGGCGACCAGAGGCAGATGTTCCGACGACGTCGCGGTCACAATATAAGTTCGCTCGCTCTTCGTGAGTTCCATTCAGGCGCCACAAAAACCTTTCACGCCGCATGATTGATCAAAGCACTGCATTTAAAGCGCTCTTTGAAAATGCATTGTTACTTAATCTAAGTACGGACGAAAACGTATTATATTCAAAGTTTGGGGGAACTGCGAACTCAACCATGTTTGTGACTAGGAAGGTTGTTTTGATAAATAAAACGAAATATTATGAAGTTATAAATTAACCACGTTTGGAGTTGTTTGGTCTCATCATGAAGGTAACAGCATAATGACGTTTATCTTTGTTTGTTATTTTTATGTTTACTACTTCACGTTTATCGTTATGTAGAAATGTTTTAATATTTCACTCGTTACAGTTATAAATGTAATCTTAAAATCATACTCCTAACCCTGAGTTGTGCTCTTTTGTTTCGAATATAGGTATCTTTTATAATTTTGATATGTAAGCTGTAATCTACCGAAAAAACTCAGCATGTTCAAAATGTTCAAATGCGAATTAATTTCGTGAAGATGCGTGTTGAGTGTTCAAAGTTTAGGATAAGTAGGATTCTTTGCAAACGGTTTGAAGAACAACCGCTGTAACGATGCCTATCAGTTTATTGTCCGACCCTCATTATAAGTTTTAATAGTGCACGAATACGAAGACATCCCAAATTTTGACAAAGGCTCTTGACTAAATTATTTGCTGATGGAGTTTAAATGCTTGTACACCTAAAATACAGTTTGGTAGCATGGTTTTTAAAAACTAGATTAAATAACAGCCAAGTGTGAATCAGACTCGCGCTCTGAGGGTTCCGCACAACTAAGCTCAAATATTAATTTATGATATATTCGATATTAGTTAAACTATCACACAGCTAGTTCCGAACTATGAACACGAACAATTTAAATCGAAGTATATCATAGTAAACTTAGACTTGTGTGTCTTCATCGATATAATTACCTATGTACTTGAGTTGGCATGTATAAAGTATCGGAACGGAGGGAAATAGAACATTGATAATGGTGTAACGACATCGAGACGAGTGCCCCAGTCGAGTCGTCATTACTAAGCAGTATTCATTCCACTTACCGAGCAAAGACCAATCTACGCACTATAACCGTGACATCATCTCTCAAAAAAAGCTTTCCTATATCGGGGTCACATAACACTGGTTCAATGAACTCGATTCTCCAGCGCTCGTGCCACAGAAATGAATGCCGAACCAGGGAGCGAACGGGTCGGAAGGAAGACACGCGTCAAATCATAGTCGCAATTATTTGAGTCAATGCTTCACTGGTTTCGAACCCTTAGTATCGCTGTATGGATTAATTCCATCGCCGCTTGGATTAATTCCTTGTGAAGAATAAGGGTGGCAGTTGAACACCCTAAACGATTAATTTCAGCGTTATTGACAAGTTTCTTGATTTTTTTAGTTCGAAATTTATCAAATTGAAAATAAGCTTCTAATAAATGAAACATACACACGTATTTAAATATTAGTAAAGGAGTATGCATACTAATACCTATGCTATAAGAATGCAGTCAAATTAAATCTTTCAAAAAATTCTAAGGAAGCAAATATCAAACATGCGACAAATATACAACCTCAAAACCATAACCTTCTAGGTTATCTTTTAAGATCGTCTATTAGTTGAAGTTCTTCTAATAAATCTAATTCGTTTATAGTTTCAACAGAGAACCGTGACTCGAGATTATTTATAATTCCAGTAATCAATCGTTTCTCAACTAATTACGAGTAATTCAATCCATTTGTAAACCACTGCTCAAAAACTACGTTTAATTAATTTATATGGACAATATTAGAAGACGATATTGATCTGGATAGATTTTTCCATGGGCAAATTGATGTTTTAAATTTAATGATATTTAAAAATGCTATGATAAAAATATGTTGTGTTATGAAAACAGCCAATCACCTATTTTGACTCATTAGAATAAGAGTCGTGACATGGCTGCCACGTTTCCACTTTGGTGTACATAAGTAATTAAAATTAGTTAGGTACTTACCTACTCCACATAGTCTACGATATACGATTAAAAAGTTTTCCTGGGACACTGTCATTTGGTGTGACTTTAGCCGTCATTTGTTCTTAGTATTGCGAGATCTATGCGAACTGAAGTCTATTGTGTCGCGAACTGAATGTTGTATCGAAAGGAGTGTGTAAACGGCCCAAGCAAATAGACACTCGTATCTATGTATTTAGAATTAATCATTACATTAATTAGCCACACGTTGACGGTTGTTTGTTGTTGGCAATCAGATCAAACAACCTATTATACTATCATAATGCCTAATAATTTGCGTGTGACAATATTGTCTCCTGGTGATCAAGTCTTTGTTTTAAATAATTGTGTAGGTATAATTTAATTTAGGTAAATGTATTGTTAAATAGCACCTATATGTTAATAAAAGGTTCATGCAATATAATTGGTACTTATTAAATTTATTTCTACCCTCATAATTTTTATATTTTTCAGGGCACCAGTACTCAAAAATATGCGTTACGTACGTATTATTATGTACGTTACATTACCTTACCAGGATGCTTAGCCAAGTTGCCAATCGCTAGCGCTTGCTAGCGCATCGTAGTTTTCCCTCTCTGTCACTCCTTCATAGTAGTGCGACAAAGAGGGATAACTACGATGCGCTAGCAAGCGCTAGCGATTGGCAACTTGGCTAAGCACCCTGTTCTCCTAAGTGCATTTAAATATACCTACTAATACCTAAATTTTAATGAGCTAATGCTGATAAAATGTATACAAACTCGTTTGTTCGCGTGGGATCACAGCCGACCTCACAACAAGGCAACATTAAATAAATAAACCGCGTGCATTTTCGTGATTGGCACAGGCTTCATTCAGGTAAAAAGCATTTCCTACTGGAAATAATCAAGCGTCAGAGGCCGAGGGTTGTTTTTGATAGGTTTCGTGGGTAAATGAAACTAATTAAGCGTCTTAATTAATCCTCCCGTGGGGTGTTTTGTTACCGAAAATATTGATCTCCCATCCCATTGTGGTGGCGGATGAGGCTAACAAATTGAGGGTCCATCACTATTGTAAAATGTTATTAGTTTTGCGCGTAAGCTCCTATCTATTATGGTATGCTGGGCTAATAAAAATACATCGCTCTTGGTAAATTACACGATGATGTATTGAGATTAAACAATGGAAGCACTATGTGTAGACGTATTGTTTATTTTTTGAAGAAAGATAGTGATTTTATGTAGACTCGAGAGCTATTTCTTTTTTACAACCAATTGTCCGACGTATCCGAATATTTTACGTAGGTAATTACGATACTACTAACTACTCCGATATTTTACAAATAAGTATTATTAATTATACAGTTGAAAACTGATTTCTAGGGGATATTTTAAGGCCACAAAACCGATATGTGTGCGGCGAGCTCAAGGCGCTCACGTTTCTATTATCAGGGACGGATAGACAGACAACAGTCATAGTTTGGTAACTCAATCAAATCCGAACAGCGTCGCCCGGAGTTCGGAGCCGGTACACTTGGCCTCAATTATCTGAAGGACATATATTCAGATTTCATAGGGATTTGTGTATTAAAATATTGTGATTCATTGATTTGACAGGCTTGCATCTTCATCTTAAATAATCCATTCATAAGAAAGTAACATGGCAGGCACAATTATGTTGACTGCATTTAATGAATTAAAATATAATTATGAAACGTACCTATTACGATTGATAGCTAGTTGGCATCTCAATTTGTGTCAGTGCACATGGAAGGTACTTTGTCACTGTGTTTAAAATAGGCTTTATTTTAGAACACATTCGGGTCGTGACAAGGTACTTTTCTAATTGCACTGACACATTTACATAGGACCCTTTAGTCTTTTTTGTACGTGTAACATACAAATTGTCAACAAGGAAACTGTCGGCAACGAAAATTCCGTTCATATTTAGTAATTTTGTTGGCATTTTTCTAGCAAAATTCTTTCTTTCATTTTAATTTGTCTAATGTCTCAATAAATAACAAGCAAAAAAGTGATATTAATTTGTCGGCGTAGCGGCTCTTTTTCTTACAAAATGTCCAAGAGCAACTAATTACATTTACGGATCTTGTCATTTATTATAGTAATGTAGGTATTACTACTTCATTAGTTCAGGAAAAAAAAACGACTAGCCTTCATATACGCGTCGATTTTTTTGTGAAACAAACGACTAGGAAAGTAATACATTTTTTATACTGCGTTGGCAGATACAACGCGTGTCCATACGACACACAATCGCGGCGAACTGTACGAGCTTATTGAATACTGTTATCTAAATTGTGGGTCCTTGATGACCCCCAACAAAGATTAAATTAACAGGTCGGCTGCAGGCCATAGCTTGGGGGTTAAATTTCCCAATTGGTACCCGTCGCGTCGGCCTAATGCTCGATCGCGTACGATAATCCGCTTGTAGTTGTAATAGGGCTAATTGAACTATCGTTACGTCATTAGTAACTGTACGTTTTGAGCCGGATCCAACGTTTTCAATTACGTATGCGAGTACGCAATTTCCAAATCAAATGATAATCTTTGCTAATTAGATGGAGTGCTGATTTTCGAGTGTGCTGAATTTGTGTTTGTTTTACTTGCAATCAATTATATTACTTGTCTAGCGTAAATAATGATTTGAAATAAATATGTATTCTAAATCAAAATAAGGATCATTACTCATTAGGTACATTAATTACAGTACTTTTCCTGCTGTTTAAAATTTTGTATTTATGGTTAAAGGGTTGTACTCAAAGCCTCATTCAAAGTTAAAAAGTGATTGATAACTAAATATTTAAAAATAATTCTAAACTATTCGACTGATATATATGTCACGTTTGTCTTATTAATATGTAGGTATTATAGCTAACTAAACAAAAGAAGCAAATAATCAAGATTATTGGTACTGGTATGATTTATACTTCCTCAAATATAAGCAAGAATGTAGCTACGAGCCGTAGAAATATAACAGTGTTTTCTGCTCGCTACGCCGTAGCGTAGCACATCACAGAGTATTAATTCTTATGTTTGTATGGGATATTAAAAATGCGTTACTAAGCCCTGCGTTTGTGTTCGCAGTCGGTTCTATGAAAAAAAAATACTCGGGACGCTGCACTAGCCACATTAAATTACCCTATTAGTAGCGTAAAGTGGAGATATAGTCCATTCATGATTAACACTTTGAGCGCGGGGAACTCCCGAGGGGAGTTCTCTGTGGGAGGTCCATTTTCGCTACAAAGCGGAAAAATCACGGGATCGGCTACGAGCGTAGCGCGTAGCATTCGTCCGCAATAAAAGTGTTAAGTTCCCGTAGGTCAAACACAATAATTAATTATGATCTAAACAAGTAAACTGTACGAAAAACTTGAAACCCTGAACTTACGGCGTTACTGTGCGTCTGGTCCGTCTTAAGCTCCTTGTGGTTGGAGAACTGCACGTAGACGGCGCGCCCGCGCAGCTGCGCCACGCAGCCGCCGAAGTACGCCACCATCGCCACCGCGGATATCTCCTCCGCCATCTCAAGGAAAGCCTGCGACAAGGAGACACAAATATGAATGTCATGAAATTTTACGCAAGTCAATCTGGCACTATACATATCACAATAAATATCAAATTTTAAGGAAAATAATAGAAAGCAAATTAGAGGGCAAAAGAAGTAGAGGAAGAAGAAAGCTAGCCTGGATGGATAACATTAAAAGCTGGACACATATTAACGACGCTACCATTCTGAGCAGAATGGCACAGGATAGGAATAAGTTCCGAGTAATGGTCGCCGACGTCCGATGAGGACATGGCACAACAAGAAGAAGAAGAATCTGGCACTGGTCTCACCGCGAAAAAAGTAAATAAAAGAGACACGGGAGTGCGTATCTTTTGTTCGTGTTTATAGGCGATAGATCATAGCTTAGTAGCTCGCGGTGAGACTAGTGCCTCTAATCCTGCTGCTGTAAACTCAATAAGGGTTGAGCGTTGGGCAGAGTAATAAAAAAAACATACTTATTCATAAACGTCTCCTAAGTTAGCTAGCCGCTAAGTATTGCTTGTCCCTTTCGGTCTGAAGTATATATTGGTAAGAACGAAAGGGTCGAACAATACTTAGCGGCTTAATTGCTAAGTTAGGAGACATTTATGAATAAAAGGGGTTAGTTTAGATCTCAAGACAGTTTATTTTATGAAACATTGTTTAAGCCTCTCGTAATCTAGAGTTAACCGGTTAACCCCAGGTTAGTAGCTTAAGTTCATAGTTACATTTTTGGCGCTTAACTCTTAGTCAGCGGCTAAGCTTGGATGGAGAAGGAACATAGATATTCAATAACATCAGATAATTATTATGAATTATAAATTAAAATAGGTATAGTTATATAGTTTTATTTCATAAAATAGGTACTTTTTAACCTTCTGTCTAATCTAGAATGCTGCTGGGATTCGTTTATCACAATTGTTAAGTATACACCGTGATCTCTAATAACCCGAAAGATTTTAACCACGCATTTTTGATGTAAAAACAAACAAAAAATATTATGTGACTTTTGTCATTTTTGGCGAAAAAAAAAATTTTTTTTTTAATTTTTTTTTTCAATTGTTATTTAATTTTTGAATGTATTTTAACATAAAAAGTAAAAGTTATTCATGAAACTAGCACTTACAATGAGTGTTAAGGTTTTTTTTTACAAAAACCTCGTTTTTAAAAGGTTTTATTTCTCACTTTTCGACATCTATTAATGAGGTTAGTGAGACTATTCTCCATAATGGCACCAACGCCGTTAAAAAGACCTTTTGTACCGAGTTAGAATTAGAAAATATGTTTTTTTTTTAATTGGTAATAACTCTGAAACTAGGCGATATCCAGAAAAGTTTATACGACATTATAGTTTCTAAATGTGGTCAGGAACACACTGTTAAAATCTTTCGGGTTATTAGAAATCACGGTGTATACATACAGGGTGGTCCAAACCTTGACGTCAAAAAATTTTTTCCCTACGTCATGGGCTATCAGAATATACCCCATGTATGTTAGCCGATTTTTTGTAGTTTTCGAGTAATGAATTTTTGAAAATTTTTTTTTGAGAAATTCTGGAATGAAGAAATTTATTGATAAAAAAAACTATTTCATCACACTTGCTGCCTAAGCGCGCCATTGGTTGCGCGCGTAGCGGGAGTAATAGAAAAGTTAAATTCCCTAGGGAGTAATGGAAATGTCAGCACGTCATTTAATAATGTTATGTCTTAAAACTTATTTTTTTGTCGGCAAGTGTGATGAAAAACATTGTATGCATCACGGTCGGTAAGCGGAATACTAACTCGAGTCATAAAAGCCCTCCGCCTAACGGCGTCGGGCTTCTAACACTCTCGTTAGTGATTCCGTACTTACCTCCCTTGATGCACAATGTACTATTAAGTTTTTTTTAATATTTTCTTTTTGTAAAAGTATTACTACAAATAAAGCATTTACTGACAAAAAAATAAGCGTCCTCACTTTGATACAAGTACGATAAAAAACACCAAATTCAAAATTTTACGTTAAAAACGCATCATAATAGCATTAATGTACGTAAATAAAAAAAATAAAACATATTCCAAGGATTTTTGCTAATGTAAAGACTGCCCTAGACCTTAAACCTTCGTAAAAGCAAAAAAAAAGTTATACTTAATGATGAGGATTTTTCAGAGTAGTCGGTCAAATAAACTTAAAAAAAAAAACTTCTAAATTTTTTATTTAAAAATAAAGTGAAATTTCGTCTGTTTTGTTGTTCTTATCAATAAACAAAGACAGAAAATACCACAAAAACTCAATTTGTGTAGTTATTCAAGTCATTTTTTTACTACTTTAAAATTTTAAGCTTTTTTTAGTTTATTTGACCGACTATTCCGAAAAATCCTCATCATTAAGTATCACTTTTTTTTGCTTTTACGAAGGCTCAAGGACTAGGGCGGTCTTTAGAATACGAAAATTTCTTGGGGTATGTTTTATTTTTTTATTTACGTACATTAATGCTATTATGATGCGTTTTTAGCATAAAATTTTGAATTAGGTATTTTTTTATCCTACTTGTATCAAAGTGAGGACGCAAATTTTTTTGTCAGTAAATGCTTTATTTGTAGTAATACTTTTACAAAAAGAAACTAGTTAAAAAACCCAATTGTTTTTTTTTTATTAATAAATTTCTTCATTCCAGAATTTCTCAAAAAAAATTTTTCAAAAATTCATAACTCGAAAACTACAAAAAATCGGCTAACATACATGGGGTATATTCTGATAGCTCATGACGTGAGGAATCTAAAAAAAATTTTTTGACGTCAAGGTTTGGACCACCCTGTATAAAGATTTCTGTTAGTTTTCAAGAGCATCATATTTCACCGGAATAATTTATGAACGGGTATATATGCTTTAAAGTTTCAATAGAATTATTGTTGAAACAAGTTTAACAGGTAACATAAGACTCACAATTATTTTGCGCACAGACTAGAGGTGTTATTCAGCAAAATGTACCAAACATCAGTAACAAAATACTTAGGTATTTCGCGCGTACAGGTACGGAAACCGTTGTATTAATTTTGACAGTGCTGTCCGTGCTCTATTTCACGTGCCCCATTCACGACCGCAGAATCCTGCTTTTGGCATTTGAATACGGCTGACCAATGTGCAAAATACACCGCTACAGGCCGCAGCGGACCGCAGACTAAATAGAATATTTGTGTGATGCTAATTAAAAAACAAACACGCAGAGCGGGTATTTAGTGAGGTAGTTTCAATAGCATGTTTTTTTAAATATTATGAAACTTAGACATTACTACAGACGGACGTTGAGTTGCTAGTCAAAATCGATTGATCATAACATAAAAATACTACGTACGCATGACCTACATTTTATCGCATCATGATCTTTTTTAGACAAGACAACATTTTCATAAAAGGCGAAGAAATGGAACAAAATTTGGCATTTAGTGTAGTTGAGAGTTCTGCAGATACATTGATTTATGTAACATTTTGAACCGTTACTAATATGTTAATTTAAGAGGAATACTTCAGTCAGAAGTATATAAGTCAATCCACATTAATGTTAAAAGGATGCAATACACACGCCAGCCATAAATGTTTGTGTGTTAATCAATTCCCATTATTACTTTGTCACGCGGGTCGATCATACTCGTAAAATAATGTCAACGGCTCTTCAGGTTTAATCACAGAGAGTGGGGGCGATTGTCCGTGTCCACTCACACTGTTTGCCCACCTCTCCACTGATAGCGCCTTTGTAACCGGACCCTCAGAGCTTCGATTACCGTCAACTACGATACTCTTTCGAATAAACCTCTGACCATCAAAGTATTAAAGTTCGGCGGCGGAGTGCGCTTGAAATTGATTAGCTTCAAGTGACATAGGACAGTGTGAGGGCTTACGTTGGTATTAGGTGTTGTAGTGCCCCAATGTTTGCAATGGTTATAGTGCATTTACTGAAAACAGGCACGCAACTTATTAATCAAAGATTAACTAATAAGTTACCTGAGTTTTCTGCTCTAGTCACTTCTACTTTGGATACTAAAATTTATCGTTTATCACATTTGAAATAACACAAAAAGAAAGTTACATCTTTATCTTTCCATTAAACGACACCCTCTTCTATCAACTTTTGGGTACGAGTAGCAGGAAACACTTTAAAAGGGTTCGCTTACGTAAGATATTATATCCACTGGCTGACACGTACATGGATATTTTAAAAGCCGTAAAATGTCCGAAAACTTTATAAAATATAAGGTGAAAGAGGTTGCGAGAATCCTTAGGCAGGGCATTGGCGTGGTTCCAAAATGTGCCGTATAGTCCACAATTTGTTGTCATTCTACCCATACCTTAAAGATTTCCTTTTCCGCAACTCGTACTGGCAACAGTTGTCACGTTTAGTGGTTTGTTTTACAGAAGAGGTTTCATTTTATATTACGTTTTAAAACATAACTTTGCTTTACGTATACGAATCATAATTATACGCATTGTATCAAAACAACTGGCTTTGGAATTCACTTTCGATTTCAAGTCACATATATTTCTATATAATTTACCATGAAATCAATAAAGTAGGACTTGACAGTCTAAAAGGTCACCGTCCGCAAAAACGTATTCGTCTTTTAAAACAAGGAAGAACGTTTCCCTCACGGATGCGAGGCGGATGTCATACAAGCTATTTATTAACGGGGATAACATTGTCGCGTTTTCCCGTAATAGGTTTTCTTTTTTATTATTTTATCTCGAGGCTGTAAACTAACTCGTTTTTAATTTGTCACCGGGAAATCGTAAATTTCACGTCGTTGCGGCTGCCGCGACGTAAAACATGCCGTAAAACCAGTCGGATGTCGTCTTAAACAGGCTCGGACACTCGGAGCTAGAGATCACAGGGTTGCCACTCACAACTAGGAGTATCGCCTTTAAACTGTGGATCAATATTAATTTTACTTACTTAAAAATAAAAACAGGTACCTACAGGTACTTGGTGTAGAATCAGTGTATTACTGTAAAAAGACCGCGATATCATGTCATGGGGTTTTGGCAAATAAAACCTTTCAAATCAATATGAATTTTTTGTTCATTTTAAAGTCATAAGCTACTAAAAAGCTTAGCTCTTAAAAGCTATTCGAAAATGGACTAATCGGACAGGATTTGTGTCTTTGTTCAGTTCGCTTTTTTCACGTAAATTTGTACCTAATGTATCATAGAAAACAAAAAAAAAATACAAGTCTAAACTAGTTTTAGCAATATTGTTTTAGATGTTATTCGTTTTATGTTTTTTTATATGAGTGAGATTTTATATGAGGTGATACTCGTATCACAAAGAGGTTATTGTAATCGCATTCGCAGAAATTGAATATCTCCATGTTTTTTATAATTTGTGATTGTTGTTTTTCTTTTCATGTAACCTCGAGATGAATCGTTAGTCCAACAGTTAATACATGCGCTTATTAGTGTAAACTCAATGGTTTGACGATGATTGGACGAGCCGAGTGAAAATCGTATTAATAGACAATGAAAGACCAAGTCGACTTTTTATAGTTTTGTATCTCGTGTAATACTCGTATTGTAACAGACATAGTAGGTACTTACAATAATCCCTTGCTATGGTCTGAAGTCACATTGTTTTCACTACGGGATTCAATATTAGTTACGAGACATAAATATTAATTAGAGCTTTTCGTGAATAATATTATTTATCTGTACAATGTTGATGGACATATGGACCCAACCTCTATGGGATTTATGGTCCAGTTCTAATAGGAAAACAAAGTCAAGATGAAATGTTTTATGAATCTGCTGGAAGCTATGCGTCTCATGCATTTCAAATGTGTGACATTATAAAACGCCGTTGAAAATACAAAGATATTGTTATCTTTGACGTTTGTATGCCCACATGTTTGTAATTTTCCATTAAGGATATTGCAATATGTTTTATTTATATCCAAACGGAGCAAGGCCAATCTTATGTTAAAATTACTTTTTTTATTTAAAATTCGATACTTTTAGTTATTTGTTTGCACGATGACTTTACACACACAGTAAGTACTGTGGTAGTTTGAAAATATTTGCGAAATATACGTTAATTTCTCACTTGTCTTAACACAGAGTTTAAACGAGTATGAGTGAATCACTTCCTCTTATGCCTTTGGCGAGGGAGGCAAACAATATAGGCACTATTTCTGTTCCATACAACAACGCACTTACAAAACGTAAAATCTTAAAGCATCGTTCGAACTTGTCGAGTGATGTCAGAATGAGATCAATTTATAAAGTAGGAAAGCTAGATCGTTACATAGAAGAGTATCGAGTACTATCTGATATTGTAATGAAATGTCACCTTTATTCAATTTAAAGTTGGAACATCGATAAATGATATTCATTGAGCCCCTCTCGACTCAAATTGAAATTTATTTCAGATGTCCCCTTCCCTTAATTTCCGCCAAATATGATTTGAGATGCAATCTCGTTCGGGGTCAATTCGCAAATTTATTCACTGTCATCTTTATAAAAAAACACAGTTTACTGGAAGCAGATTCAAAATAAATGATAAAAGTATATTTGACGACGCTCAGACAGTCACAATATTGATTACACTTGTGTTGTCTACGTGTAAAAAGTGTATATTTAGGATTGACACCTACATCATTTCTTATATAAAGTGATATTATTGTATAAAAGGTATCTTTTATTCCTTCTGCAAGTTACAGTAGTGATTGGCAAAAGCGGAAATTGTAAAGTCAGCGAAACGTAAACAAAAAATAAGTTTGATACTATTATAAATAAATTAATCAGTATGTATGAAAATACACATTTTGCTATATTTTATTCATTTGTAACAGCTGGTGGCAATCAATTTAATTGTATATGTATATCTATTTTATCACGGCATCATAGCATACACGTTGTTTTGTGGCGACCGCTACGAACCGCTGCATCGGGGCCTACGCCTCGTAGCCGTTTGTTGCGTTTGTAGCACCAGTGTAGTCGTAGCGCAGTGTTTTTACATTATCTTCTGGGGCTATGCATAATAATTTTCAACTCGTATTATTCGTACAAACGGAGATCTTAGGATTTTAGCCGCTGTAACTAGATAGAGACTTTTTCTGTAATTAGCTGTAATTTGTTACATATTTGACCGCTGATATTTATTTAGGTAAAGTAAACAGTTTCCTATTGATAACGAGGTGGAAAATATAAATCGTGAACGTATGTCTTCTAAAAATATTTTATAACAAAATAATGAAAAAAAACATAATTTGTATGTAAAAGACAAATGACTTTCATTAGACATACTCTAATCGTTTTGATACTACGCGAGCAAGAAAAATAGCAGCAGTAATAATTGTAATAAATAATCACAGCAATATTTTATCATCATCATTATGAACAATCCAAGATAGTTAATACTGAATAATAACGAATAATTATTGTACTTAAAACTAATCGGCTAGGACATAAAAGTCAAATTCAAAGTCAAATAATTCTTTATTCAAATTGGAATAGCAACGAACTCTTTTGAATCGTCTAAGTATTAAAACTACTTCCGGTTCTAACCCTACACCGCTGACCCGAGTAGAACCGGTAAGAAACTTGGCGGAAAAAATAGCAGATGGTGTTTTTCAAATCTCGATACAAGCATATTACTTTGACGTGACGACACAAGTTGCATGAGACATTTTTTCATAACGATCAACACTCCCTTTACTGGTCTAAGAACGAAGAAAAAAACCTTTGTATTTTTGACCAATGTTCAAGGCTTCTTTTTCCGTTATTTCGATAGATCGATTCACAGTTTCATATCGTTAGTCTAACGGATTTATACGTATTTGTATCTAGGAAAGAACTCAATTACCTAAACCAAACTATCACTCACCAACATATTTTTTCATACAAAGAGCATCCGAGCACGTTCCCTCACAATATTTCCCGGCCCTCAAGACTAATTGTGTTCTTGTCCGCATTGTACAGGGAATACTAAATTAACCGGGGCTGATGACGTGTCGTCATTGTACGACAATGTCTAATTACTGGCGCGGCGATAATGTCTGCTGTTCTGTGCGTGATTAATCTTGACCGGCCGATTGTTGTACAAAGATGTCACATAGTGAAGTTAAGCAGTTCATTGTGTTGATGTCAGGATGCTATAAAATATAGGACTCCTCATATAGAGTGGTACATATAACGTCTGTGTCTTGAATGAATAATATTTGTATAAACCCCTTGACCATATGATTGTTGTAGACGAATAATTAAATAAATAAAATTACGTCTGCTTTTAATTCAAAGAAATAATAAATAATCGGAGGATTATATGAGTCAATCAACTTTTTTCGTGCAGTTTACTTCTTTAGCGTGTAATTAATGATTTGCAACGTGTGATCCACGGGAACTTCATAGGTATATGTTTGGAGTATATCTATACTTTACGCTACCACATAAAGCGAAAATCACTACACGTGTTATTTAGATATTGCTGTGACTCAGTTGACAAATTCTTACTTTCATACTAGGCACAACTGTCTGTTGAATCACGAAACTAAATGAAAGCAAAAACTAAAATCAGTGGAAAAGAAGGCTTTAGTTTTTTCATCGATCTTATGTAAATGAATTATTGTTCAAATAGCAAATACGTGTTTAAGATTAAAATGTCTTTCATGAACAGAAATTTTCAAGCTGTACGAAAAAACTGCGAATAATTAACCTCTGAAATCACAAATTCTCATCTACTCGTGGAATAAGCTAATAAAAATCGTAATTTATCTGCTCTAATAAAAAACATAAATTAGCTCGTGGACGCAACAGCTCTCGACTCCGATATATGGGGCGAGCGGATGCACAACAAGTGGCCGCCTCTCCGCAAATAGGGCGCGACTATTGTGCTGCCTACTTAGGTTTTTACTATAGGCGTTAAGTAGGTTACAGCTTTGTAATAGCATCCAATGAATTATATTTTGTTTAAAACCAGTGCAAGCGGTATTGTTAGTGTATTTTAATAATTATAGGTGTAGGTAACAAAATTTTTTCATAGAATTTGGAAATCGAACGGATCAATACGAGTACTAACAATCTATAAGTAGTTTCGTCAGGTTTGTAATTTAGAGTTCAGTAGGGTTCAACGCTGTAAAAGCATTTAACGAATTTTATTTACTAGCTCCTTAAAATCTGTGTACCTAAGTGCCGAGATGGGGGTGTTTTTTTTTATTTACATGCAAGAATCCTAGTGTGGTGTATTATTTAATATATATACACGGTGTTACGCGAGCATTGCGAAAGATTTTAACCATGCATTCTAGACATCAAAATAAACAAAAAATATTATGAGACCTAATGTCAATTCCACCAAAAATATTTTTTTATATATTTTTTTTTTTTAAAAAGGTTGATTATCTCTGAAACCAAGCCGAATCCAGGAAATTTTACATAACATTAAAGACTCTAAATATGGTCAGGAATCCAGCATTAAAATCTTTCGGAATGATGACGTAACACCGTGTATAAAAATAATAAGGGTACCAGAAAAAATGTTTTATGTCAATATTTCCGAAGATCATCATTAATAAAAAAAATGTGCCTCTAACTTTTGATATATGGGTCCAAAAAATATAAAAGAAAAAATCAATACTGGGCTTATGGAATACTTTAAAATAAAACTATTCCGAACATAATCGGCCCAGCCGTTTTCGAATTACCAACTACGGAACCCTATACTGAGCATGGCCCGACATGTTCTTGGCCGGTTTTTATTTATATTATGTGACTGTCATACCGTGGGCAGAGCTAAGGAATTAATTTATGCTACGTTGACGTCGCGTGTGAATATAAGCAAAACATCAATAAAATCCGAGTATTATTCTCAGAACTCACTGACTGGTAGTGACTGTAGGTACGTCTTTTTACCCGCAACTTGCGTCCGCCATTCATCCAAAGCAAAAACTTTTCAATAGTTTGAGGGCTTCAGGTGGTAGAATACTCGCGTCAGGAATTTGCTTGAATTTTTACAGTCGCCATCAGATACATGGTAGCGGTCGAGGTCCCCAAATAAATCGGAGCAACGTAAAATTTCAATAAATTCGTTACGTGAGTAAAGGCAATAAATTAGAGGCATGTAATTCGTCACAAATTTAGGAGCAACCACTTTTCAATGAATTCGTAACGTATAATTAGGCAAAAATATCGGAACATAGAGATAATCAGAAATATCTGAGCAGTCAGGGTGGTCGTAAATATCTCAACATTTATGGAAAATATACCTTAGTGTCATATACACATCGCTTTAAATTCTTTATGGTCAGCCACAAGTCTTGACTAGGTTGTTGGTAATTTGAATATAGAACAGAGTGGTTTGTTGTGACGTTCTTCGAAAAGAGTAGACATTTGTCATCGTGACTAATATATTTCTGTCTCTTTCTCAAATTGGACAGATATTATATGTAAGTAAATCATTAAAATGAGTTATCTAGTTAACCGCTGTTTTGACGTATTGCCAAAATTGGCAAAGGTAGCCAAGAGCAAAGCTAAATTTCGTGAGAAGATGTCGGGTACTCGGCGGTGGCGCAATAAAGTTCGAGTAATAATTATATTGAAGTAGGTATTATCAAACAGCGATTACAATGGGATTTGAGAGTACTGTTGACACACCAGTGTATAAGTCAATCTAGAGTATATTCATAATCATACAGGGTGGCCAAATAAGATATACACACTTTATTTTTGAAATTTCATTCTATACATAACACAAAAAATATAAAGTATCACTGGTTAAATAAAATTATTTTGGATCGGCAATTATACATGGAAAATAATCAGACAAATATCCACCTCCAGTAGCATCGCAGATGCCAACCCTTTTCATCGCATTTTCATCACTTTTTCACACATTTCTGGCGTTATTTCAGTGATCGTGGTTCGAGTATTTTGTTTTAATTGCGAAAGGTTCATTGACCAATTAGAAAAGACAAATCCTTTTAAATAACCCCACAGACAAAAAAATCAGGAGTTGTCAAATCAGGCGATCTTGGGGGCCAGCTAAAGTCACCTTTTTATCACACTTGCTGTCTAAGCGCGCCATTGCTTGCAAGCATAGCGGGAGTAATAGAAAAGTGAAATTCTCTAGGGAGTAATAGAAATGTAATTTAATGTAACGTTTAATAATATTTTGTCTTAAAACTTATTTTTTTGAAAGAGAAATTCTGAAACTATAAGACATACTAAGTAGTATTTGTTTTAGGGACCATGATTATCTATCATCGATTTTGATAAAAAAACTGCATTTATACATTAGAAAAAAACGTGTTGAATATGTGAAAACAATGTATTTTATTCATTTAGACATCATGCTTCTTAGGGGATATGGTTCCTAAAAACAAATACTACTATTTACTGCTTAAGACCTACACAATGGATATTCGAATAGAAATAGTGCAGATAAGTTTATTTTTTCAAAACAACCGGATTCGATTCTCTTGCTGGGTAGTTTTTTTTTTTTTCAATATATTAATGCAGTTTTTCTGTTTATTAAAATGGATGACATGGTTCCTAAGAACATATTTTCGTATATCCGATAGTTTCAGACATTCCCATACTGACTGATTTTAATGAGCCACCCTGTATTTTAGTAAAGCAACAATAGCATAAACACATAAATATATAACATCATATATGTATAATATCACTGCTACTGATGTCAAGCCTCCGCAGGCTACGTATACCGCTTACTATCGGACGGTCCGTGTGCTTGTTTGCCACCAACATACAATTATCACTAATAATACACGTGCGAAAAGGAAATTCGTAACTGGTGTAGATTTAAAGCACTCCCTTCGGTCGTGCTTTAATTTATCTCCACTCGTTCCACTGAACTTAATTTTTTTCTCACTTGTATCGTAATTTACTATTTTACTTTCGGAAAGTCGTTACAATTGTTACAAGGTTTAGAACGATTTTCGTAAATTATTGATAATATATGAGGTTCAACCTACCTAACCTATGTGGGAATTTCGCTACAATTGTCGTATTTTTGTGACAACATATAATTTTGCTTCGCTTAAAAGACGGTATTTATTGTTGATTGCTAAAAGTTCTTGCAATATATTTGAAACACAAACAACCACACGGCCCGTCTGATGATAAGTGGTAACCGTAGCCCATGGACGCCTGCAATGGGAGAAACAGTCAATTTACAATTCTCGGAGTTGTCACCGTGGTAAAATAGGATCCGCAAATGACTTTTAGGTATTCTGTTCACCCTTTACACTTTTTTAGTTCCACTCAAATAAATCATTTGCGAGCTTTACGATTTTATTTACTTATCCCATATTAATATGATTACATCAATAAAAAGTCAAAATTGAATTTATGCATTTTTCGATAATGATGCTTGAAAACTTCTGTTTTATCTAGGAAACTCATTTACTCACCCACAATAGTGCCGTCAAAATCATCTTTGACATTGACAACTTAAAGTAGTAGTAGTGACAACATAGTAACAAATTAAAATAAACTATGTGACGCAGACTTAAGGCATATTTCCTATAAATGTTCCGATCTTTATGATCATCCTGGCTGCTTCGATATCTTTGAGTCATGTTCGTTCCGATATCTTTACCTACTTGTACGTTACGAATTTTTTGAAAAGTGACTGCCCCTAAATTTATGACGAATTACACGCTCCCAAATCATTGCCCTTTTCTCACGTAACGAATTTATTGAAATTTTACGTTGCTCCGATTTATTTGGGTACCTCGACCGCTACCATATATCTGATGGCGACTGTACAGCAAAAAAATGCTGTAAAGTATTGAGAGTGTCAAGTTTGTTTACGGTAACTGAGCCAGATAATTTCGGCTGCCAAGTTATGCCATTATATTATTATTTCTTTCTTCTGCTTCTTATTTGGCAGGAACCATAAATGATTGTGTATTTAATTGATTTGTATGTAATTTTGGTGTGCGAGTTTTTTTCACATCTCTTCTAATTACCACAAATGAGTTGGATGTATACGTTTATAATTTCTTAGTCAATTATTATTCTAATTAGTTGCTTTGCCATCCCGTTTCCAAGTGACATAGGTTATATGATGTCACAATAAAAAAAATAGTCGATGCATTCAAAGAAGCCTTTTCTTTATTTTACGACTTAACCTTTTCAACGCCAAGAACCACTAAAATGGCCGTGTGTTGTTCTGCCTACCACGCCAGCAGCCGCTAAAGTGGTCATCGAGTATGCTGTCAAAGTAACTGTCTTGCTGACAGATAAGGTTTATTTTCGTGGTTCATTGGTAGAGATATTGGCGTGTATGTCACAATTTGATGCGAGAGGGAAGGCGTTGAAAAGGTTAATGTAAAATTATTAGTTGGAGTTTGTGATTAGGTTTTACATAAAATTGGTACGAAGTGTGGTGTGGCACGCCTTGTTAGGTAGCACTTATAAATGGCAATCTTGCATTTTTGACGTTTTTATAAGCTTACCTAACAGCCGTGAAAAGGAAAATTTGTAACTCCTAATTTTAACCATACCTGTCATACAACGGAAATCTTGAAATAGCCCGTATGCCTATTAGCTACCACTTTGAGATGTCTATCATACTTTTTTTAACATCCTTATGAATATGTCTAACTACTGTAAAAAGGACACTTGGTACCCCCAAATTATACCGTTTTCTAATTTCAGGCCGACTAGCCCACGGACTAATGTGTGTAGTTTACAAAAAAGTTATATTAATAAAAAAATACTTGGATATATAAGAGTAAACTGACCTGATTTTTCCCTTTTAACACGAGCACGTTTGTGACTCTGCCGAAGGGCAGGCCGAGTTGTATGATCTCTGCTTCTGTTGTCTCGTTGGGTATGTTTCGTATGTGAATGACTCGCGACGGCTTGCCCACATTTTGTTCCAGTTTCACCTGTGGACAAGATCAAAAAAGTGGTCATTGTGTGGAAAAAATGAAGATGTGGTTTATATGTAGTCAAAAAAGTGTTGAATAGAGTTAGTTATTTTCTATTTAAGAGATGTTGGTAAACTGGCATGCATCATTCAATCTATCGCGGGATAAGCAGTGACTTCCACTAATAGAACAAGAAAATTAGATCTAAATGAAGCATTTTGAGAATTTAATTCCTAACAAGTTGAAAATCCGTTTTAAATGTTTATTTAGTCCCAAATTATGGTACTGTTTTGACGCAAGCTCAACTCCAGGTAATGTGAAAACTCGGATGTCACATATTTAGGACTAAATGAAGATATTAAAACGTCCAGCCTGCTAGGAATTAATTCCCGGAAATACTCGAATTATCATGTCCTTGTAATATAAATTATAAGATTTATAAGTCTTGAAAATGTATTTTTGGTTTACATCACATACTTAAGTTATTTCATATTCATCAATTTGTGCATCGATCACGAAAATGGTTGTGTACTAATCCAAGCTTCCCCTCTAGACTTGTCAGATGGTAGACAGTTTTGAAAATTAACTTGCCAAGAAGATTTTTTAGTTTTTAACAGGTCTGAACAAAAAATCCGGAATAAACGCAGTGATGATGACAGCAATTTTCCATTTATTTGAGGAACAGGATTATCCTATTGACCCAGAACCGCGGGTTTGAGTCTCGCCCGAGGCATTGTATTTTTTTTTCTATTTCTAACATTGAGGATTATCCCAATCCAGGGTTACGCAACCAACAATCCTAGTTACTTAATTTAAAAACATTGAGATTTTTTTCCAATCCGAATCATTACTCTAATTATAAATAGTTTAGTTTCACTGTAGATAGGTACATGCGTCAATTGCTTACTAGTATTATTTATGAGTTGATAAAAGCTTTATCTAGCCATTATCGTCTTAGTACCTAAA
The DNA here is from genome assembly GCA_025490895.1 of Thaumatotibia leucotreta. NCBI lineage: Eukaryota > Metazoa > Arthropoda > Insecta > Lepidoptera > Tortricidae > Thaumatotibia > Thaumatotibia leucotreta. Next base: position 80,770 of record JALPQI010001048.1, read on the forward strand.
CGTTAGTCAACACGGCACATCAATATATCTAGAAGATCGTTATAATAGTAATAAACAGGCATGCTTGCAGAAATTAGCATTAGATATTTTATAAATTAACAACACTATAAATCATTCAGTAAAACAGCATATCAGTGTTAACTTCAGCGTTATTATAATAGGTTGTTAGGCACCTTTCACAATTGAGAGTCAAAACACAACCTTCATTTCAACGCACAGTACATTCAAAAGAACACACGAAGATCCGCTAATGGGCAACGCCGGAGCGTCTAAATGGCGCAGAAATGACCGTTTTAATGTAAGTACATAAATAAAGCTAGCATTGTTCGCGGGAGAGCCGGTTGGATAATTGAAAAGTCGATGTAGTATAATTGTCGAGGCTTATCGGGCCGACCCCGATGTGGGCGCCATTGTTCCCCGGAGAGGCTTTTGATTACGGGCCCGCGCCCGAATATATCGCGACACTTCACTTTGGGTAAAAAAGACTGGTCGTTATTATTGAGACATTGCCAATTTAGGTTTGGAATTGAATGAAGTGAAACACTCCTGTCTCAAATATTTAACGATCGATTTTTACGAACATAAATAAATTAAGACCACTTTCATCGATCATGGACGATAAATATCCCAAGAAAAATTTACTTACCGTTTAATTATTAAAAAAACGATCCATCATTTTACTAAAGTCATAGTTTAGTTTAAAGGTATGATAGTAAAATCAGACCGCAGTCACAATTAAGATTTATGTGGCTTAGATAAAATAACATAATTCTTGTTTGTTTTTTATATACATGAAGTTATTGAAATACAGAGAAAAGTCTAACGAAATACGAGTATCATAACAGAAAAATAATAATACCTGTAGATATATTCAATCTGAGTTTATGTCAGATTTCTTTTCAACCATTATACGCTGAAAAGAAAATAAAGAAAACATTTTCTATCTTCATTCTACTATTTACCTATCCATCTAAAAATAATTCGCCAAGTTTTTGTTGAAGTCGAAAGTCAACAATCTAAGTACGTAAAAGATTGAATATAAAATAAATAGAGACGTCCCAAGGAAACTTTCTCAGCTGAAGTTCGCGTTCCAAAGTTGTGAACTATCTAGTCGGCTTTTTTGGGCTTGTCTTTGGCAAGCGGCGAAGCGTGGAGGTGTAACAAATGAGTCTAATGCCTATTAGTTCGACATTGTTAAGTTCAGCCAAAGTGAGCCGGTTCGGCTAAGCACTGAGCAAAGTTTAAGCGTTTTATAGTTGATGAGGGCTGGTTATTTTTTAGCCAAGCTAGTATTTTGTATTTTAGAATCATTTTGTGTACTGTAAATATACAATCAAAATTTTGCTAGTACCCAATATCTACCTAACATAGTCCGATGGGTAAATGCATAACGGCATTCTAAGTGACAACATTATAAATGAAATTGAGCGAATAAGAAAATAAATAAATGAACATCCTTACAACTTATAATACAAATTTCCCAACACAATATAGTATCCAAGATAACATTTAGAAAAAGGTTGACACAGGCATAATATTTTTGTTTGTACTTTCCAAATCCTGTGACAATCGACATCAAAGGAACCAAATCGCCGTAAGTAAACAAATAAAAAATGTTTCGCAAGCAGGCTCGCAAAAGGGAAGAAAGTAAATCGGGGAACGCGCACCTAGAGGGTACGATTTGGTATTTCGCTAGACATGGGAGCGAAAGAAAACAAGTGGTACGTAAAACGTAAAGAAAGACATTACTTCGCTGGGTCAGAAAATCTGCGGAACAATTTCCACATCAGGCACTTTAAATCATTCGCCCCGTCTCACATTTCATCCATAAATATTAAATCTTGTCTGGGTCGGTGGGATAGAAAAAAGAGCTCGTGTGACATTTTCCTGGAGATCTCGGAATCGGTCGATTTTCCCGGTGACCGGGCGGGCCGTGTTTATTGAAACACTATTTCTCAGTTGGCCGCCTCCGCTGTCATTAGTGATCTCGTCTCGCAGCCGACGTGTTAACGATCCCATGAGAATCATTTCTCATTGTTGCTTTCGAGTCTTCGTTAACGTCAGTTTGCTAGATAACATACGAATTAATACTTATTTAGCGAGTTGAATACATTTCTCTCCTTGGAGACATATTATCTAAGCAGCTTACCATAGCATAAAAACAACTAACAATAAGTCACCACTAACTTATACATTAACAGTTGTAATGACAAATGTTTTAAAAACTGTCGGTGTCACTACCTCACTTTATGGCTGTCTCTTTGGTTAGTTAGGTTTTAAAAGTATAATTATAGACGTTACTATTTTTATCTTCTACATACCTATTTCGGGAACAATTGACCGTAGTTTAGAAGTAGTACAGAAAGCGAACAACAACTATTTTTGTTAATCTGACGTAAGCTTTAACATATTGGTCGCTTTCTGCATTGACAGAAAATCTAAGTTTGTCGTTAGTTGTTTTCTGCATAACTATGATCATTATTATAGGACAGCAGTGTCTCTTTGCCCTATAGTGTAAAACATTGTTAAAATGTAACCTACGATTAGAGATGGCTGTACGCTTATAATGCTGTGTTTAATCGTTTGTCGTTATTGCCGTCAACGCGTGACCATCATAAGCCACCTGGACGATTTAAATAGGTACTGTGTAAGTTTATCTAATAAAAAAACCGGCAAAGTGCGAGTCCGACTCGCGCGCGAAGGGTTCCGTACCATTATCAATTCATAATTTAAAAAATACAGTTAAATCAACCTACTTCAAAAACTATAACAGATAATTTAATCAAACCAAAAATCGTTGATAGAGTTTGTTAATATGCATAACATATATTTTTTATAGAATTTTATATTGCGTAATTTAAAAAATAGAGGGGGGGACACATTTTTCAGACTTTGAGTGCTGACATCTTCAAAACGGTTCGTTTAAATAAAAATGGGATAAATAAACCTTGATATCATTTTCAAAGACCTTTCTATTGACACCCCACATGCTTATATACATCGAAAAAAAAAAAATCTATCCCTCAGTTACATGTATGGAGGGCCCCAACCCCAATATTTTTTTTTACAATATAATATTATATTATACAATATAATTATAATTCAGTAGCGGTTCATACAACACACGTCCTTAACAAATTTCAATTCTGTAGCATTTATAGTTTCCGATTAAATCGGCTGTGACAGACGGACAGACGGACAGACGGTCAGACGGACATGACAAATCTATAAGGGTTCCGTTTTTGCCATTTTGGCTACGGAACCCTAAAAACGAAGTATTAAAATCAGTTATCTTTAATATCCTCCTAACCTAACTTCACATCGCCGCTTACCTAACAAAACAGGGCCTTAAACAAATAAAGGACTAAATAAATCTAGTATGTATGCATTAATAATTTACAAGAGCATGTCAAGGAAACGCGGGGTCTTGACAAAATACACGGCAGCGTACGTCACCGGCGCGGTAATCGGCTTGTGGCGATGGAACCGGGCGGGTTTACACGATTACAAGTCGACAATTTTTTGCCCGCCCAAACGGTCTTATAATGAAGCTATATTTTTTTGGCAGATGCACGCAAATTGTAATCGGCGAATCTTATTACTGAACTTTCTATCCGGTATTAAAAGTAGAGGTATCGACGGGGATCGTTCTTCTTTGAAGTGACTAGTAGAATAAATCTCAATGGAAAAACAAATGTTTAAAAAATTGGTATAGAATCTATGTACCAATTTTGGAGTAACTGCATGAACTTTAGTTTAGCTCTCTCATGTTACTGAAAATTTGATTAAGTGCTGATTTTAATGAAACCTAAATCTAATTGTATCTATCTATCAGTTGGGCAAAGTGAAGGATAAACTATTTATAATAGGTATACATTATATTAATAAGGATGCGTTTTATTTCTCATCTTGGTATTAATCGTTTATTGTGTGTCTTATTTATTATATATTGAATCATAATATATTGAAGTATAAAAATTACATTTAATTTTTAAATAGTTACATTTAATCTATGTATATAAACTGTAGTTTTGAAAAAAAAGCAGAGATAAAAAATAAGTATAAAAATTCTTAATATCCTTAACACCAAGTGTGACCATCTCTAGATTTTTTTAATTTCCCGCTAGAAATGTAAGTGAAATTACAGTGGTAACACTAGAACTACACAATTTGTAATTCCTTATTTGTCATCACTCTCAACCCTGTGAAATTGCATGGCTGTTAAATTCTAGCAACCAACTGGAACTTTTAATTGGCAGCCACGGAATATTGTTATCAAATCGCCGAGCACCATCGATACTCTATCGAATTGGCTCGAAGTTTTCTGTTGCTCTTCTACCGTTATAAGAGTCTAGGATAACGATTCGATCTTGGTTAAATTCAGTTATATTGCATCAGTTTTACCAACGATCAAAATTGTAGATGTAGTGTTTAAATTATGATATTATATGTAGTAGGCATAATTATTATAAAAGTGACCTAGCAGAGGCTTACCCCCTTATTCATAAACGTTTGTTAACTTAACAAGCCGCTAATAATTGTTTGTCCCTGTTGCTCTTGTGGACACATTGTTAAGACCGAAAGGGACAAACAATTATTAGCGGCTTGTTAAGTTAACAAACGTGTATGAATAAGGGGGTTTAGCATTAATCAAAATATTAAATTTTACACCTTTATAGATAAATATATAGTTATGGCAGTTGTGTCATCCGATTTTGACATTGTCTGTCAACAAGTGTTTAGCTGTATCAGTATGCTTAGCACATGATTGGTGCGACAGTATCTCGCCGCGAAATAGACTATCCGTCCCTCTTTTGTTAATATAGCTAGTAAAGGACGAGAGATCTATCTCGCGGCGACATACTGTCGCACCAATCATGTGCTAAGCCTACAGAGGGATATTGCTTTATATTGTTCACGCGTCGAACGACTAAGTTTAATTCCCGCCTTCGCCACTTCAGGATTTTGGTGATTTTCTCGAGTCCATTTATTTCTGTTTATTAATTGCATAAATTTATCTGTAGTAAAAGCGTTAAAAAACCCGCGATGTTCATATTATTGTTAAAAAAGCTACATTTTCACGTTTCAATGACGCCCGTGTAACAACCTACACGTTAATTAACTCATTCCATAGTTGTAATGTATATTTAAAGAAGCGAGAGTGCCCGGGCGGGTGATTCATGCATAGGAATGGACGCAACTTTGCCACGGGCGAACTTTTAATAGTGCGCTACTTGAGCCACCGAATCGCTTTAGGTACTCGACTTTGCTCAAAAATATTCATCGTTACATACTAGTTCTGTCTACTTTTTCTACAGGTCAGAAAATAAATAAATAACTTGGGACACAAATCGACCTAGTCCACGGTAAACTAAATTAAATAAGGCATGATGTGGGTACCAGGCGATGATATGCATGGGTAACAGATAGATACGTATACATTCTTAAATACATAGACAGCCACGACCACGGAAAATAATATGAGTAAATTAGGTAGGTATTTTATTAGGTTAAGTTTATTTCAAGATATCATTTTTCTGTATAATAGAGAATTATTAAACGAAATAAAAAAGCTCCCGTAAAGAACTAGATTGTTCCAAAAACTTTGTATGAATATTAGAAACAATTGTTATCAAAAACACTATCAAAATGTTAAACTAAAATAACAAAGTGAGCTATATCGTTGATAATAAGAGCGTTCCAGTAAACATTGTGCCGAATAGTTTCATAAGTTTTTGAATGGGTCATTTTGCGCTCGCGGTGGGAATCCATAAAATGAGATAGCCAAATGGTTTTAGTGGCCCTAAAACTAGTAGTAAAATGTGGAGTGCCCTTACAATGAATACCTCTATAACATCATGATTGATTAGATAGGATGGCTGTGAATATTTACGTTTCTTATTTGCATTAAATAACATTGTTGGATTAAAACGGAGCTACGAGGTACGCATAATAACTTGTATGACAAATGGTTTTTAAATCATAAATAATTTTCTTTGTCACATTAATCAATTTATTTACAAACGTGTTTACTTCGGTTTGCAGTAGGTATATAAGTTGGCAGGCGCGCATGCCGAATTATATATATATATATAAATAAGACCGCTCAGTTGCTTGGCTCTGCAAGTGTATTGATGTATGCTCTGCGACTTTTAGGCACTAAATACAATGTCGATATTTTTGATAATATCTCATATCGGAATCATGTTTCAATAATTGCAAGGTCTTGTTTCTATGTAAGGTGAAGTCGAGTTACCAATATATTGGACCACTTTTGGTCTTGCCCATTCATCTTAGCACATTTTAGTCTAGGGACCTAATGCACCCACTCATACGGAATTACGTATACCCCCTCTCGGAATAATACATTACTTCTTCGCCTTCAATATTCTATGCATGAAACAAATGAGCGTGCCATACTATTATTCATGGGAAGCACTTATACTTATAAATAGGGCACGTAGTCAATAAAATACGGTTCTTCTAAGGATGGCACTCGACTTCTCAAATTTTGCGTTATACCGACAACAAGTTAAATAAGCTTTGAAAATAATTATGAAATTTGTTTGAAGCGGGCTCAAGAGGCTCCTTACTCCGCTAGAGCTGGCCCGCGGCATGGTTTGATTGATCTCCAGGAGGTTGCCACGTTTTTACTGTTAACGTGAGGGAAATGAGGAAAAAACGCCAAACGTAATTAATTACTTTATTTGGACATTAATGACTCGGTCAAAGGGCGAGGTAGATTAGTGTGTTTTCGACGGACGTTTGCTTTCGGTGTTTATGTGATTGGAATGTGGATGTTTACTGGTCGTCGTGTGTCATTTCAGAGAGGATCAACAACAATGGGCAAATCATTCTCAAAGGTATCTTCATCTCAACATAATATCACAGAGTATGATGAATTAAACTGGCAAATTAAATAACTATAGTATTAACCGTTTCAGTGCGGATGACACGCAGCGTGTCAGGAATGTTTTTAACGAATGGCGTATGACACGATAGGCGTGTCATCATATTCTATGGTGTAAGGCGCGTTTGGCGTAGGTATCATGAAAAAAATGTTCGCCGCCATAGATCAAAGTTTTTGAAAATGGAACACGCAACGAATTGATTAATAGACTAGCCCAATGTTTTTGGTTTTTAATCAACAATTAAAATAAATTTAGCAAAATCAGATTACAGATTGATCTTTTTTAAGGAATGCGTCCGTCCATATCATATGTTATTAATAGCTTATTCATCACATGTGTTGTTGTTGTTGTTGACGTCCTAAGGCACCCCAGAGGTGCAAAGGGCCTTCACAAGATCGCGCCACGCCTCTCTGTCCTCAGCAACACTTTTAGCCTCCCTCCAGCTTAGGCCAACCGTACGGAGCTCGTTTAAGATGGATCGCTGCCAGGAGTGCACTGGCCGTCCAGGAGGTCGGCTGCCGTTGGGCGGTTTCCAGTTAAAAGCGATGTAGGCGTTATTTTGCTCTCCTCTCCGGATAGTGTGACCTATCCATCTCAATTCATCACATAACAAGAATAAAATTATGAATGACGAATGATACATTACTACCTTAAATAAACAAGTTAAAGATGTTAAATTGCTACGCATAAGTTCCTACCGAAGGTCACCCTCCGCCAAAGTATTTACACCGATTTTATTTTCCCTAAATATTTCCGCAGCACGAGGCACACAAACAACACAAAGAGAGAAAAAAGAAAAATAAAACATTTTAAAAACTCGTCGCCATTCCGCCTATGAGTTCCAAATGAATATTCAGGGAGACAGAAGAAAGGGTGTCCTTAAAAAAGGCACTGCCCAAATTTGCACAGTGGAAAAAAGACGGAGCAATCGCGAAACCATGGAATAGCAAATAAATAAGCAACGCAGGGACACGTCCCTATTTAATTATGAATTAAGGCTCGCTGTAACGAGATCACAATGTAATTAAGATTACTGCTCGAGGTTTTTCAGCCCGCCCTCGGCTAAACGACTGGCGAAACTAACATGGCCCCTGTCTCGTGCCCACCTTTTTTCATTCATTTTAAATGGGATCAAGTTGATTAACTAATGCATTATTAAAATACGTGAATTAAATTAGCGTGCGCAAAAAATCTACAACTATGAGTGAACTATGACTATTACTTACATATTATATACAGATTGAGGTAATATGAAATTGTATGATGTACTGTTGCAGGTTTCATATGTCAAAATATGAACTTTAAGCTTTATACAAATATAATAATTAAATCCTTTACATTGCATATGCACAGAAAGTGCTCTTTTTCAGTTTTACAGAGTTGATATCTTTACTAAAAATAATTTCTTGATTATACTGTCCTTAAAATTTGCGTTTAAGCGGATGTTGCGTACGCACCTGCTGAGTGAAGAGTGTAAATAGTGTCCATCATTATCATTATGTATGTATGTATGTAGGAAATATGTAGTAGTATATTATACTATTGTATTTATGTATTCGTATTGTATAATTATATATATGGATATAATTAGTTTGCTTTAATAAATAATAATAATAATAAATAATAAATATCTTGGGACATCTTACACAAATCGACCTAGTCCCACGGTAAGCTCAATTAAGGCTTGTGATGTGGGTACCAAGCGACGATATATATAATAGATAGATACATACAGATACTTAAATACATAGACAGCCATGACCAAGGAACAAACATTTGTGATAAATAAATACACAAAGAATGCCCTCGCCGGGATTCGAACCCGGAACCTCCAGCTTCGTAGGCAGGGTCACTACCAACTAGGCTACGGAGGCTGACAAAACGGAGGCTTTAGATTTCAATAACATTGCTTTTGTCTCTTTTTGCACCTTTTTATTCGTTTTCTGTTTGGCCTTATGGTTGACTGGTAGAGAATGCCATTAGGCATTAAGTCCGCCATTTGTACATTTTTTTTGTATTTTGTGCAATAAAGCTTAAATAAATAAATAAAATCGCTTCTTCATTATAGCAATATTGACGAGAGCGTCAATTGTATAGAAGGACCTTAGTTGGACGGAGTTTTTTACAAAGTTACTTGAAAAGCTTGTTTAGTGCTATTATTAACAATTTTCGTGAGTAAAATCCATCATAATTAAAGGTTATTGATAAAACTTGACACATTTAAGTATAAGCTAATATTGAGTCATAACTTTCTCTCTCATCGATATTCGGTAGTTGATTACTTTAATCTAGAAGTTTCATCATTAGCGTCACGTCTGTTGTAAGTATTTTTTATACCTACTATTAAAAAAATGTCTAGTTTGTAATAATAGTCCTATACGCTAATTTAAATAATTCCCGACTGTTATGTAGTACAAATACCTTACATACATTATATATGCATATATCCTTGTATACAATGAATAAAAATAGGGTACCTTTACAATTGTTTCTTGATCTTTCAAATAATATAATTACTCAACTTAGGGCCGGTTTCACCATAAATTATATATGTCAGATAAATATTACCTTTTCTCTTACATGCCTGGTGAAAATGATAGTGACAATTAATTATGCGTATAAACGCATTAGGAGGTAAATGCCATAATCGCCACGCTGGGCAAGCGGATTGGCGATCGCAGTAATATGTCCACTATGATGACGCTGCTGTCATCATCAATATTTATCAAATAGTGGTCAGTCGTGACACTTCAATCCCTTTGCCGTGTGGTGACGGTAGTAAGAATACATTTGTCACCACCCGAACTCCTCCTGCGGGTGTCGTAAGAGTCGACTAAAGGATTGAAGTGTCTCAGAATATATTATCATACAAATGCTAGGAGTCGAAACGTGAGATGTAATCCTCTTGTGTATTGTGAAAAATATTAATTATATTTTTTTGTAATTTCTTAATCTAATGTATTAATATCTGCTGTAGCGAGGTAATGTTTACATACCGTAAATGTCAGATGTACAAGATGCAAAAGTTGTGCCTCTTAATGACCATCACAATATCCAATATAATTATGATTACACTCGTTTATTAAACGGAATGCGAATCAAAGTTATTAAATATAATTAATTACCAATGCAAAAACAAAAGTTGTCCGGTCCATTCATTAATCATCATCAGACCACATCAATCTCACTGCTGCTCTCATGAATTAAGATAATATATATGCTCCTACATGTTTTAAAGTTCTTTGAAGTGACATCTGATACAATTGTAAATATTTTTTTATTTGTGTTATTAAATTACTATAATTACTTAAACGTTCCTTTCATAGTGCAATAAATATCAGTCACTATTAAAGAAAAAGCTGGGAGGGAATCGAATCTGCATCCCTAGCGGCGTGGACCAAACTGTGAGCGCGGGTTCAATTCCTGCCTAGTTCTCCAATAGCAGAGTTGGGCCAAAAGTAATCTAATTATTCCTTCTGATTATATTAACACGTTCGCCTCCGGTACTGTTTCACTAAGTGCTTATACTATGCCGATCGAAATTATCTCACAGAAATCCTATGCCAGTGACACGCACGTGTCACCGAAAAGATTCTACTCCTATGCCGGCGACACAGCACTTATGTCAAAAACGTTCGTATTTCCATGCCACTGGCATAGGAGTGAGAACTTGATTAATGCTAGTGGCATAAGAATAAGATTACTTTGATCACGTATGTCACTGGCAAAGGAGTACAGTTAATTCGGTGACATATGCGTGTCACCGGCGTCGAACGTGTTAATGTAGATTACGAAGTACATAAACAAATGTAATTGACACTAGTAAGCAAATAACTTTTTGCCCAACTGTCCAAGTAGGTCTATTTCTTTGCCGTGCCACATCTCTTTCAGTTTCCACATCTTAAATATTCGATTTCTCTGAAACTCCCGCGAAAAAGCCCCGGTAATTATTTACCTTTCATTTCATAATTACCACTCGAGAAGTTTTATTCCACATATAATACAGTACATTTTTCCCCGGGGCGGTAATGACCGGTGGAAACTGCCCGCGGTGAGAAAATGCCTCCCTTTTCAGCGTCGCGTCTTTACTTTATAATTTATGTAAATAGCATCTGCGTTATTTAATAGCGCGTATAAAAACGTCGCTATTCAACATGAAGCGGAGGCTGATGCCCTTTAATTTATGGTGCAATTAGTCATTTTGCAGTAGTTTTGTTATGATAAGTGAATATTTTGATGGCCTATTTAAGGTTGAGGATGCTACATATAGCGAAAGGTGACAAACTATGTATGTATACCTTAGCTATGCTAAATACTATAAGAGGACGTTGGTAGTTGGTAACTAAAATTCCTATTTTTCTAAACGCACCCTATGTGAACCGGCATTTGTATTATCGTGGTGACTTTAAAACATTAGCAGACCATTATTAAGTGACAACATAATACGAAATTCAAATAAGTCAAAGCTAAGTCATCTGCAAAAAAGATGAGTGGTTACTACATAGTCTTGATTAGGTTGTGAAAAGGTAAACTGAAAGAGATCCTTTATAATGAGAAATCGATATTAAAGTACATATTTAATTGTATATTTTCTGGCTATTGACTGGTTTTGTGCAATGAAGAGTTATTAAATTACATACTGCTTCTAACGTATTTACATACAATACCTGCATACTTATAATTACATATTATAAGGTCATCAAAGTATTCTAATTTATTTTGTGTCTTTTTTGGGGCCCTCACTAGCGGGAGGTACTAAACAAGTAACCCTCTTGTTTGCGTTCTGGCCATTTCGTTCATGTTAGCCGTACGAGTGAGCAAGCAGTGTTACTATTTAACACAATAAGTTTTGCAGTTAGTACTACATGTAAGGCTTGCTCTATAACGAAGTCTTTGCGAATGTGCAATAATGTTGACATGTCTAGCACAGTATAAAGCTAGTCTAGCCTTTTATAATTATATTAATTATTATGATACACCTTTAAATTCGCAACAACTGTGCTTTAATACACGGTGAGGAATATTATAGAGATATTTTAGAAAGAAACAGTTTCTTGAATTAGGTTTACTTTCAGAGACGACCATTCAATAAGCCGATAAAGAATTATTTTTTTATATTTCGCCGCCATGTTGCTATAATAAATGATCAAATTGACACATTTAATTATTAGCAACAAAGAAACAACTAAAATACCTATTTGTTCTTATAAATCGATAAGAAATATATCATTAATTATTATTTACAAAAGCATAAGCATTTTTCTTACAAAATTTACGGTCGGTGAAAGTCTGTAAATTACAACTTGCGAGTAAATAATGTCGAGTTTTTCTTTCCTACCATTTACAGAACACCCTTACACTGATTTGCCAATTTCGTCAACTCACTCTAAAAAATATGCGATTATAATTCCATACCAAAATGCAAGTAAAACTCACCTCCCCATATTTATATAAACGTACACAATGAAACTACAGCAGAAAAGAACCTAAATTGGAAAATGTTTGTTTTAACGTTGATTGTTTTAGTTGCTATTCGTCTAAAATTTTGTGTTTTAGTTTCTGTAAGCGTGGGTACAGAGGTAGCTTAATTTAATATATTTTGCGTACTCATTGTTGCCAAAAATAATTTTAATAGTTAATTTGTTACATATACATTCTGTTTCTCACATGGTGTTAACTTATTAAAAAACTCTTCTCTGTATAATGTATTATACACATGGGACTTGAATCTTATCGTAAACGTTCTAAAATCTTAAAAGTTAATATACCTACTGTTGAGAAACAAATGCATAACTTCTTTGAAATAAAAAAGCATGTATGTACATTATTGGGCCTTTGTTCTTTACTGGTGCCATCGCACTAATCATTTTAAAATAAACTGCTAACCCAGGATATTATATCTTAATTATTTGGCGGTTTCATGATCAAGACATTACGAAAATATTGCGACTTTTGCAAGTAAAAGATTATACTGGTACCTACAGATTCGTACGAAAGCTTTCAAAGAAAAAAAGCCAATTTCATTCGTCTTCTGCCGTATCTAATCAATAAGATTATGTTAAAAAATATTATATCACTCAGTGTTCGATTGAGAAAATTATCGTTTACCCTAGCAGGGAAGACGGGTGAGATTATTAATAATTTTCCCCGAATTCACGAGGGAAGCTGTTAGGGCACCCTTCGGTTTTTCACTTTTTATTTTGTCGTTCATCATTATCTATTTATCTTTTTTAAAGTATAATATAGCAAAAAATACTGAAGGAGGCAGTTACGATCATTTTATGGTCTATTTGATGACAAGTACTTCAGTAAATATCCTCTTAAATTCTATTATAGTTGTCGCGTCTCAGATAGTTCAGTCACGGCTGGGCTATGAGTTAGCGCGATGGCGAAAGAACTATTATATTATGTGACAGTGGTAGTAAATGGCAATCGTAAGCAGTATAGGAGAAGGCCTAAAGTGTCTTCTCTTTCACTCAAATGGGGCATTGCTGTAAATCTTCGGTAGCTTACCTTTTTGGCGGCAGAGTCTTGGTTGTTGTTGTCAGCGTGGTGCGGAGCGGCGGGCGCCATGACGGTGACGCCACTCTGCGACAGAAGCTCGTCTGAGCCTCTCTGTAACAAGGACAGTGGACATTTAATAAAGTGGGCATATGACAAGCAGATATTTCAATTATTGTACCTGTGTGGTTAAAAATATATAAAGGAACCAAAGTAGCATTAATTCGCGTTCTAAAATAATCCACCGTAAGTCTCGCTTCGCTAAAAAAATATTTCGTAACGTTGAACCCGGGGATCAATCTCAATTTAAGACAGCGAAATGACAAACCGCCGTCGTTAAACACACCGGGCGAAGTATAAATCACGCAATGTAATAAAGCAAATGTACAAATGACAGAGCGACGGAGACGCCGCGAGTCGCGGCGTACTCGCACCTGCGTGCTGTCGCTCCGGCGGGGCATCCGTCAACCCAGACACATAATAAACCCAGGACACATCACTCTTACCCTTCCTTCGCACCCCACCCCACAAAAAATACGAACCTGTCAACGCAACTTACACAAAATCGGCAGTGATTAAAATAATCCAAGACGTAAAAAAACAGATTACACTAACAGCGGGAATCCCATTTAGCAGCATAAAGCTTTCATTGTAAAAAAAAGAACCGTTTTCTCTGAAATAAAACCGGTATCCGCGAGGTGCTATTCCTTGGAGTAATTTCGGAGAGCGCATGTAATAATTGCCCGAAATTAAATAAAATTTTTCACAACAAAGAAACAACGGGGATGGAAATTTTACACTGAAATTGCAGATTCTGCGGGAAGGGAAGGCAGTTTTCGTTTACATCACAATGTTTCTGTTTAATGGAGAATAATGTCGGGCATCTAGTTAAGGAGATCGCGTTGCATTCCCGGTAATATTGAATAATCGGACCTTCCAGTTAAAGGAGTTTCCTTTTGGGTTCCGTGTCATTTTCATTTTATAATGCTCATGAAACTGATATAATTGTGCGTTATTCATCTAAATAAACGTAAGTCTAAGTAAGATATTTTATCTAGGTGCTTATTGTCTAAAATATCTGTTTTATTTACATGCGTTTATTATGCAACGGAGGTAAATTTATAAAATTTACTAAATGCAGGATTACCTACTAAACTATATTTTAAAACAGGCATTTCAAGCCGCATTCATAGTATACAATACAGAAAGTATTGCAAGCAAAATACCACATGAACTATAATAGAGCTTTTATGGTGCATATTTATTCCATCGTTTTATACTGAAACGTTTCTCCAATATGTCATTTGAATGAACATGATACGAAGGGCCTTCATATCAGAATAGCTGGAATAAAATATCCATGACATGAAAGGAGAAGTTTGCTTAGATCAAGATGAGCGAGCGGCCCAATCCTATAGATTGTGGGACGATATGTTTACGTGGCTAAAGAAAGGAACTTCAAAATCTTTTCTTATCGATGCGTATTCGCATTCTATTAGTGATATTAAATGGTATAAGTATACCAAAGTTTGCTTGGAAATGTAAAGCGTAAAACCCTTGGCCCACAAGCATAACGAATACGAGTAAGAAAGCTGAGCATGCTATGAAAATAAATCTAATAATGTTACTTATAGTTAAAACCAATCGCCAATACGCATACCGCCGCGGCAAGTCTACGGTTGATGCTGCGCGTGCAGTCTATCAGCGTGTACTTCAGTACATTGACCACAAAAAAATGGTTGCAGCGGTATTTTGTGACTTGTCGCGTGCGTTTGATTTGGTTGATCATGAATTATTATTATACAAATTGCAAAGGTATGGTGTACAAGGTAGTCTACTAGATTTCATTAGATCCTTTTTAAAGGACAGAGAGCAGGTTGTATCAGTTGACGGAGGGGCCACTAAGTCTGGGGTGAGGACTCTTGACGACTGTTCTGTCCCTCAGGGTTCAGCGGTTGGGAATTTCCTCTTCTTAGTGATGGTAAATGACCTCATTCATTTATTTCAAGATGGGGATTTTATTATGTTTGCTGATGATGGATGCGCTATTGTTACA
Organism: Thaumatotibia leucotreta; assembly: GCA_025490895.1. Taxonomy (NCBI): domain Eukaryota; kingdom Metazoa; phylum Arthropoda; class Insecta; order Lepidoptera; family Tortricidae; genus Thaumatotibia; species Thaumatotibia leucotreta. Next base: position 96,238 of record JALPQI010001048.1, read on the forward strand.
GGTGGCACTTTTCATGAACTGAAGGAGAACATTTTGATTACAATACTGAAGTTGACAAACTGGTTTCAAGTAAATGGCTTTTTAATTAACCTAAATAAGACATCTATAATGCATTTCTGGTTGCGAGGGTTGTATCCGACCCCCCTTGACATTAATATAAATAATACAATCCTTCCACAGGTACAGGAAATGCGGTTTCTTGGTTTTGTCTTTGATAGTGGCTTGAAATGGGATAAACAGATTGATGCACTTAGCAGTAGGCTATCTAAAGCGACGTTTGCTCTATCTCGACTTGCTCCTGCTTTATCAAGTAAGAACCTCCGTATGGCATACTACGCCTATGTAAACTCTATCCTGGCGTACGGAATTGACCTGTGGGGACTCGCGGCTGATAGGGATAGGATATTTTTGCTGCAGAAAAGGGCTATTAGAATGTTATCTGGGGTGCCGCCATTTACTCCTACTAAAGAATATTTCCGTGATAACAAAATTTTAACAATGCCGTCTTTATACATTCTGGAGGTAGCTAAATACATGTATCTACACAAGAGTGAATATGTTTTGCGTCGTCCTGAACAGCGTAAAATTGATAGGGACATAAAATCTGTCTATGTAAGGCTTGCTAAGACTTCAAACTCATTGGCGGTTGTTGGCATTAAAATTTTTAACAGCCTGGATCGTGAGATCAAAGAGGCGGCTTCTTATGACCAGTTTGTTAAGAAATTGAAAGCTTTCTTGATAGAAAAAGCATTTTTTCCGGTTCGGGAGTTTTATAGTAAATATAACATTAAATAATTTGAATTCTGATATTTTAGTGACATTAATGTTAATTTTTATTATACTTATGATTGTTTGACATTATTTATTTCTAATTTGAATTGCAATGTATTTGGGTTATATTATTATTGGATTTTTTTTTTTTTTTTTTATTGGATTTATGTAGTAGGTTCTATTAATATGGTTAGTTGATTTATAATTGTGACATTTTATATTAATTTAATTAATTTTCGTTATTCTTATTATTTTTTGTTATTCTTAATTTGAAATATGATGTAATTAGGATTTTGATTTTTATTGATGTTCATTTAGTTTAGTATATTTTATTTGTATGATTGTATAATTGACTATTGACATGTGTTTTTTACATTAAAGATATTGAATTTGAATTTGAATTTGAAACCCAATAAGCGTAAGTACATGTAAGTTATTAAAGTTTTATTAAACATAAGAAAGGTCTAACTAATGTTTATTAAAATGACATTCACATTAGGCCTGATATTTTAAAGACATTAAAATATCAGGCCTAATGTGAATGTAAATGTTAGTTAAAATTATTATAATCTCTTTCTCTCTAAATACTGAATAGCTTGTAAACCGTGCGATGAATACTACAACAATTACTTAGAATCTACATCCGAATAATATTTACTGCCTCAAAAACTAACCTTAAAATGTACTATTACACAGGAATGAAATAACAAAATTAAAAATGATGAAAAACTAGAATAAACCGTATAAAAAAATAACTTAAGGAACTTTAGTGGGCAATGTGCAGTCTCAGCACCCCACATTGTGCTGGGCAATACTGCCCGGTGCTGATTTTCAGATTGATACCATTATCTAAATTTAAAATAGTTATTGCAGTACATACCGAATATTATGTAAATATTATGTTAGTTTAAGATTAAGATCGCGTTCAAAATTATTCACCTGTCATCCATATCACAATTTGAATCTTAATACTAGGTCATATTTGGTTATGGATACAAAGAACCGTGAAAGAGAATCGAGAAATATTTTTAATATAATGTGACGTTTCTGTTTTCATACTTATGATCCTCATAAGTCGTATATTTTTATAGATGTAATAACCCTTAATGATGCCTGCTGTTACTGGAAACAAATATCAAAATGGAAACAGAATAGTCATATCATTATGGCTACAAGTAGATTTATGTTTCCTCGTTAGAACAAGTTCGCTCTTCAAAACTACATTGTTATTACTAACATGATTCAATAATTGTATGTTTTGTTATATTTAAAATGCGAGAAAAATACGATGTGAAATTTTAAACAGTACTTAAATTACGATGATGGTTTAGCATAATTATTAGAAAAAAATACTTTTAATATAATTACTCCCACTACCACGTGCACCACCGGAGATTAAGTGACATTTTTAAAGTGTCAATAATCTATGGACTTAATCAGTTAACCCCGTGTTAGTTGATTAAACATAGATTGTGCTAAGAACCTTAGGCTTTTATTACATTTTTGCGCCTGATATTCAATCAAGTATATGTTATACAATTCTTTATACAATAGATTTTGCTTCCAAGCTATTTTATTAAGTTTACGACGATATCAAATAGGTACATAACTCATCATTACCTAATTAAGTCAGTTTCAGTTCTATCAACGACACTAAATCAAAACCAAATAATAATATCAATAAATCACCCCACACAAGCCAAGAAATGAGCATTTGACGATATAAATGAAATATCACTCGAGCATTTATGACGTCATTGTTCCTGAGAGGGTTTGCGATTTGAAAAAAGGACAAAAAGGCCGCACCGGGATATGCGAAGTCTAATAATTTTTATTGCTATTTCACGAGCCTGAAGTCGGATTTAACTCGGCGTGTGTAAATTATGATTTAATTTAATAACCTTTGAACGCGCACGCATAAAACCTTTTTATGTGAGATAATATACTTTTCATTAAGAGTTGTATGTTGCTACAAAGTATGTTATGCTTATTTATTTTTACGAGATCAATAACGGGTTTAAGTCTCTTTACTTTTTGAAAATTTATTGTGAAAAACAAAATAAAATTAAATGCATCCACATCCACATATCACAGCTCTGGTGGAAAGGTACCCATAGTCCGTTGTAACTGTAGTGCCGTCACAGGCACGTTAGTTATCATACACAGCAGGTACACCAGAATTTACTTTTACATTTTAATATTAAGGGATAGGGATAGATTAAGGGAGTTCTTAAAATACTGTAAGAAGAGTGAACCTACCTACTTATACAAGAAATTCGCTAAGCAAAATGTACTTAAAATTAAGTAGATATACTTATTCTCGCTGGCTTTCAACTAATTAAGGTAAATGTATAAATATTTATGGTGTTAACCGTACTAAATACATAGGTAACAAACAAATACTAAGAAATCTTAGTAACGAAATGTAATCATTAATCAAAGAAAGCTTTACGTGGTCAAGAAAATAGTTAAAATCCAATTCCAATCAAAACTATAAAGGAATTGCACTTAGAACTAATGGATCAAATACAAAGGTTTCAAAGCCACTAATTACTGGAAATACAACTGAAATAAAAGTAAGGGACAACGAACTTGATTCTGTATTTTTCTCAAGAAACAATTTTTAAGTATCTTTCATGTAACTTACTTGGTAAAAAAGCTTGTAAACAATAAGATTACATACATAACGCTTTAAATCATATTTACTTTTTTTTCCTTTCTAACATTGTCAAATGAGTTTTAATCTTTTTTTAATTCAGTTGCAGGTTTTTCGCTAAGTTTAACCTTACCTTACCACATTTAAATTGCAAGACGCATAGGATTCGCGTATTATTACATGACACATATCGAGTTAAAAGCACTAATACATTCATAGTGTAGACTACGGCAACCTTTTACCATCAGGTGGACAGGCATCTATATAAAAAGCATGAACACAGGCCGAAGTTAATTCAGCAATCTTCAAAAAAGTCAGAACCAGTAAGTCCCCGTTTCGCGACCGCATGTGCGACATTCGTCTCCCGCCAAGAAGCAAGTAAGATGTCGAAATTAACGAGCTCGATAATATTTGCCGGCTCCGTGCCACCAGCGCGACTCGTTATTAATTGCACCAATTTGTTCCGTGCTTATAACCGGCATTTGTCAAGGGCCCACCCGCTACGAATGATTTTCGCACTAACTTCATAATCGATATTCGCAAGTGTCGATTATCGAAACTTTTTGGCCCAACTTTGGTATTAAGACCGTCTCGAGTCATTAATAAACTAAAACGCAACGTTTCTCCCTCAGCGATTTTCACCAATGCAATTGCTTTATTCAAAATGTATTCGTTTATATGCAAAATGGTAAGAATAATATCTAAACGACGCAATTTAAGTTTTATGCAGATGTTTAGGTTTTATTAGATTCAGGAGTGGTTATAAATTGTACAACAATATATCGTTGACGCGGTATAAAAGTTGAGAATAGTGATAACTAGGAGGCAAACCTCTTAGCCCCAGAACAATATAAGGGGACATTACTCCCTGTCACAACTCTACTTTATAGGGAAAACAGCGGCAAGTTTGCAAGAACAAAGTTAAAGTAGGGGCTGGTAGGTTTCTTAATGAATAGAGACGTCAGCCTTAAACCGCTTGGTTGCAACTCACATAATATTCTGAACTTCGTCCACTGTAAACTAATCTTGTCAATTTGGACTATAGCGAGTTGTTGAAAATTGAAAACTTATGAATAGGTGTAAATTGTTAAAGTATCAGAGCAGCGACGGTTGAACGATATTTTATACAGGAATGGCTCGGGGAGGGTTGGAGAACGAAATTTGCGCAGTACGAGTAGATATTAATAAAATAAATTCTGAAATTGCATTCTTTCTACAACATTTTTTTAAATTTGATATTACTTGTTAAAATTGTGTGATAGATCTATGTAAATTTTCAGGTAAAAAACACAATTTTCAATGAAATCGTTAAATTTTTATATGAGGACAGGCCGACAAACACAACAAGGTTTTTATTAAGGTATTGTCGTACCGGAAGTCTTTCGTAATCGAATATTTAAGTAACAACATTTCTTTTCAACAGCATAAATAATCGTCGAAAATTGTAGATTGAAGTTTAAAACAACAACTAATTGGAAACACGTCAAAAGATATTTCTTCCTAAAATAGTCAAAGACTCCCCAATTCGTTGACTTTACCTAGAACAAACTGCAAAAGTTCCTATAAAACAGTTCATAATATAACAGTCTAGGCAGTGTCACGGTGCCAGATTTACTACATTGTTAGCGCGAACTAATCCGCGCCTGAGAAAAGTTGGACTGTAAAATTAAAGCGAACAGCGGGGGAGACAAAATGCACCGTTTAGACTTTCATTTGCACACAGGATTCGTTACCGGTGTTTCTTTGGTCTATGGAAAATAAAAATAAAAAAAATGTTTAGTAATGGGTTAAGTTATTACTAGTGAAAAGTGCGTGTAATATTTAAGTTGCTCAATTGATTTGTACGATTTGTTGTTACAAGTAGGTAAGTACATTATTAGTTAAACAAAAATAAAACGGTTTTCTGATTTAGTAGTAAACAATTCGACTTTTATTTGTAAACGGACTGATTGATACGATTGAGTGCTATTAAAGCATGACATCGGTTACAAAAATATGCTCCCATCCCAACGAATACGAGTTTATGTACACTGTAAATATTCAGCAGAGCCGTAGATAAACGCATCGATTTTATTTATTTATAACGGGTTTGAATTGCGAGTCGCCCTTTTGCTTAGATATGTACAATAAAAGTGTCCCTTAAATGTTTTTTAAAGCGATTTACTTAGCTACCAGCTTTCCTAAAAATAAGATACCTATCATTAAATTTTGATGAAATGTTATGGTAGTTTGGTATATTATTATTAAACATTTTAAGGTATTATTTATTTATTATGAACTTTTTTATATATATTTATTTTCAAAACTACAATTTATGTACATAGATTAAATCTAACTAATATACTTAACCTAACCTATATCTAAGATTGGCCCTTGTGGCATTGTACCGAGGATGCTGGCGGCATTTCCTCGCTGTATCGCAATACTGATGCGTTGTGCGAGGAAGCCGCCAGCTCTTCGGTCTTTAGTTACATTAACCAATTTATTATTATAAAAATATATAGTACTTAAGATAAAAATCAAGTCCCACAAAACAGTTTCCACGGTTTGACTGTGGGATCATGTAGAACAGTCTACAGTACAGTCTTTTGTATTATAATATTTTTACTTAGTGTACCTACAATATCGAATATGACCGTAAAATTATTTAATATCGTAAAAAAGATAACTATTGAGCTTTTTACTGAACTTCGCTTTATTGGTTTCCAGCCTGATGTCTGTGGGCAGGCTGTTGAGTAAATAGGATAGGTGTTTCTGAAGGCACCTATAGCCGTAGTAATCTGGTTCCACAAACGTCATTACGGAGTAACTGGTTATGCTCGCGACTGCCATGATTATTTAACAGTATAAAAAAAAATATGCTTAGGGCTTACCGGAAGAATGTTGAATACAATTGCAGTGTATTCAATTAGGATTCAGCGTTCTTCAGGATTATGTGAGTGCGTTCTAACGGACAAGACTGGTCTAACTGATTTCTTTCAATCAATTTAGACACATGCTGCAGGTTTGTATATCTGTATTAACAAAAAATCTACTTTGTTATTTATTGCCAACATGTTTGCTTCCAAATAATTCATCGAAGACAATTCGCAACACCGCGGTCCCAAATAAAACCGCCCAATAAGCCGTTCGCAATCGATATCACTTGACTGTCTGAAGACAACAAATAGGTTCTTTATATCAATGTAGCAAGGTAAAATTTCCTCCTCTCAATGGGCCGTGCGGAATCTAAAGCGATCGTAATTCCGGCGGGCAATATTCTGCTTTTTCATATTTTCCCTCTGCCTTGCGAATGTATCGCGCCCGATACACGGCCGCGATTTCGTTTGTTATTTTGAGCCCTCTCACGCCACTCCAATTTACTACATCGACACGTGAAGCATACGTTAAACAAATACCTATACGGAATTGCTCCGCTTCTTAACTCTTGAGTACGTTATAGATTTACGATTTATTCGATGTGGAACGATGCATTTGTTAGTCTTAATATGCCTCTAATAGTGTTAAAAACTTGTGTGTTTACATTTGCTTTGTGAATTTTATTGTTTAGGTATCCATCTTTTCTAAGCAAAATACATACTTAGGTAAATCGAAAGATAAGTAATAAAATGTCATTTTCATCACACTTGCTGTCTAAGCGCGCCATTGCTTGCGCGCGTAGCGGGAGTAATAGAAAAGTGATATTCCCTAGGGAGTAATAGAAATGTCAGTACGTCATTTAATAATAATTATGTCTTAAAACTTATTTTTTTGTCGACAAGTGTGATGAAAAACATTGTATGCATCACGGTAGGTAAGCGGAATACTAACTCGAGTCATAAAAACCCTCCGCCTAACGGCGTCGGGCTTCTAACACTCTCGTTAGTAATTCCGTACTTACCTCCCTTGATGCACAATGTACTATTGTAATTATTGTTTCTACATACAGTTACAATTGAAACATACATATTAAAATAACTTGAAAATATGTATTAATGGCGAGCATATAGATATACCTAAAAGATGGTAGCTTCAAAGGCAGTGCTGTGTTGACATTTGCCTCGAAGCGGGGCGGGCTGCCTCGGATATTTAGTCGCCGTTGGCGCTCCAAGACAAATAGAACCACAGAGATTTAAATACTTTTTCGTAAGTCAGTACCTACACTCGCATTCCGCCTTTGAAGGGTTGTATTTGGGCTTCTTTGATTCAAGAAAATTGTTTTCGGAGAATAGAGAATTTATTTAGCAAGTTCTTGAGAATGAAGACTTCTTCATAAACAACTATTTGTGAGACAAAGTTATCACATTCGTTTATTTTGGAAATAGATAGACCATTAGATATTTAAGTATACGTCGCGAACTTGAATGACTCTCGACCCTTGTTCGACTGATTACGTTACACAAAAGTATTACGGCGTAATCCACTAAAATCGAGAGAAAGTTTCGCAAAGTCTTTACACTACAAAGCATTTGGGCGGATAAAGTGAATGTAGGGCCGAAAAACCGATAGTGGTCCGGGACCAAAAGCCTCGTGTCAAAATAGTGGCGTCAAAACATCGTGTTAATGGACTTACGGAGTGTAGTGCTCGGAAGGCTTTGCTGCAACATTAACCGTGTTACGAGTTTAAAATAGCATTATGGTTAGTTGAAAACTCATAATAAACAATTTGTAAACGCTCCAAATCTTTCGAATGTTAAGGTTAAAGAAACATAATACTTAATATAATATAAGTAAAAAAATGTCTAAAATTATAGTTTCTACAAGTTTGGTAATTATTTATAAACATAAAATCATTCAAGTGTAGTGTACAGACATGTCGCTACTACATACATGAACTAGGTCCTTTAGCTATTTATTATAATACCTATAAAAGTGTTTACTAATACGTTAACAAGGATTATAGCCGATATTCATTGATATTAGTTTCCACCTATTTTGTTTAATCTCGGTATCGTTATTCATTTCCACTAATCTGTATATTATAGTGATAAGTTTCTAAAACCGCCGAGCTATTGGATTTAATGAGTAATTTTGCACAATACAAAGCAAAAGCCCGAAGTCAACATTCTATTTGAAACTCGTCTAGCCACATTGAGATACGAGTATTATTTCAGATCGACCCAACGTAGTTGGAACAAACACAACTAATGGCAATCTCAAATTTCGGGAGATTAAAGAGCTTATGTTCTTAAATCGTGGCGGGTAACGGAGTCGGACAAACACTTTGCCACTTCGCAACGTTACCTGGGCGGGCAAGTGGCCGCGGGGAGACAAAGTAAATATGTCCCCGGTACTGGCCTCCCCACATTTTATCGGGGAGCGATCGGCTCACGGGTCGGGAAATGAATTTAAAACGTGTTTGCGGGTAATCTGTTATCGGTCCCTTGTCTCCTGCTCGAATATAGACGTTTGGACCGGCCTTATATCTTTGCGGAGATTTTGAAACACCTACCTATATTGTGGACCTGAAGTTGCGTAAAAACAGGGTAAATAATGAATTGAATTGCATTTTAGTTGCGTCAAAACAAGGGCGAATTAGGGTTGATGTTGCAGAGGTAAACATTTCGAAGATGAATTTTTGGATTGATCGTTGGCAAGACAGCTCAGACAGATTGCTCTTCGGAATTTTAATTAATTTATTTTTCCCTGATTAAATTCTAACGTTCCTTGGCTCAAATGATTTCGATATAATCCTATTTTGAATTTTAAAACTCACCAGTTGCTTTAAAATATGTAAAATAAAGTAAATTGCATAATGAAAAATTTAGATTAAAATATAACTAGACACCTATTTTATTGTATTAAAAGAAGGACATTGTATGAAACGAAGCCGAATACGAGCATCAGCAGGTTAATTATTTCGTCATAAGAGCCCTCGTAAGCCACTGTACAGCGCTTTAGCTGAGCTCAGGGGGCCATAAAAGCAACATAATACGCGGCAAAGTAAAGATCTTATTATTAAAGTGTACGAAGTTGTCACAGCTAACCGTGAAATAAACATGTACGAAAATGCAGATATACACAGGAAACCCTCAAAGTGCCGTTGGCACAACCAATGAGCGCGGTCTAAATCTACGTGGATTCACCGTGGACATCGGTTAGGATTGAACACAGCAAGCTGGGTGGATTTCTATGGAAAATGCAGACTTTATGGCAGCTGAGGGATAAGTTTCTATTTGAAATTGAAGCGAAACTGAAAACGCTTCCTTGTCTCCCGCAGGAACTGTTGCAACAAGCTGAATAAAAATTCAGGTGCATAGAAATATTTACCCAAAGTGGATTCATGAAATTCTAATTTCTTAAAATACTGACGCATTACTAACCTAAATATATAGATTCAACTTATCAGAACCATGTGTGTTAATAAAAGTAAGGGATAAACCATGTAGGTGAAAAATTTGAACAAGAAATTATTCAGTAGCAAACGTTTTTGGGCGAAAACGAGACTAAGTCCCGGAAACGCCCATTTACATAGACGATGTAGACGCGATGGTGCGTGGCGACTTCAAATGGGAATTATAATACCAAATTGAATACAAAACTTTCCTTTCAGTACCGAGTAATGGAGAAGTCTATGCACCGGAACAGTCGAAAAGACAAATAGAACGAGAGACATTCGCTCTGTTAAAATAATAAGTGCTCGATGTCTTTTTGGACAGTTCTGTCGCATTTTTTGTAACGATAAATTTTTACGCTTTGATCTTTCCAATTCAAATAGGCTTTTTTCTCGTTGAATCAGAAGTTATAGGAATATTTCAAAAGCTTTAAGTGAGGTGACGGAGCGGATTTTCCTTTCCACCGGCTATATCGTTCTGATTGAAATGCAAATGAAATGGTGTCCGTTCAGAACGTATTTATTCTATCTGCCTTTTGGTTAATCCTTGAAATTAGGGAAATATTTTACAAATTTTTAACAATTTCAATAAATTGTAAGAATTTCCATGAAATTAATTTTACAAGAACCTGCATTGTTAAAATTTCCAAATGCACTGAGTAAACCTATTTGGGACAGAATCTCAAAAGTCAATATCCCATTTAGTCTCGCGCTGTTTTAGTATTCAACAAGGAGTCAAACTACAGAAACATCGCTGATGAGTCGCTTTCAGTGTACATCGTTAGTGTTTTACTTGGAAATGACTTGCTGAACTCGCACTTACTCCAGACCACCTTCGGTGAGCTCAACGGAGTTGTTACCTCAAATCCGAACAAGTTATACAACGAAACAAGCTGCAACAAAAACATTTGCCTATGCCGACGTTAGTGAATTGTTCTCCCGCTCGTGACTGGGTAATTTCCATACATTTCAAGTTCCATCGCCTGCGGGACGTTCGTTCTTTTGTTGATAAATGTTTGACGGGAACTCCGGGGACGCCATTAAAAGTTTTTTCGTGAATAATTCGAGTTTACATACGCAAATGTTTACTCGTAAGTTTACCCACGCTCACCTTATTCGATGATTTCTTTTCAAACTACGGAGTCGAGGAACTAAACTCTTGTCTAGGAGAATTGGCAATGACATATACAACTTTACGAGTTGAATTATGCATCACCAGTGCGTTTTGGAGATTATGATGAGTCGCAACATTGAGAGTTCATCAAAGAAGTATATGTATTTACGTAAAAGGCCAAATGATACTTGTTAGGAGTTGTAAGTTTGGAGCGATAATTCACTGGCGGGCGCTCCACAGATTGCCAGCGAGGTAGACAAAAAGCCGGCGATGTCACGAAGGCGAGATTGCGTGGATAAGCGCGCGTGCTCCGCTCCTGCAGGTTAAGCTTAGCTTTCACAACTAAGTCTATCGGTTACAAGTTTGTTTAAGGAGCGGTGAATGTCAAAAAGTTGATGTTGGTATTTCATCGACGGACCGGGTAATGTTAGAGATGTGTTTAAATAATTATTCAATGCAACGGTTTTATTAGTGTTTCACAGTAAACAGGATGCGACTGCACCGTTCTAACGTTGAAATCAGAATTTTACATCGCTCATAATGAAATACGTTCGTTCTGTAACCACTCGCTAGATAATATTTTATATTATTTGTTTCAATATTTAACTTAACTTTCTGATATCAAAGTAGGTACTTAGTGCAGCAGTGTTTCGAGTACGATAAAGTGGAATAGCCGAGTAATCTCTCGAATGTATTTAAGAAGTTCTTAGTATCAAATTGCTTTTAAGTGCAGTAGTGTTCCAAACAGGAAAAACGGATAAAGCTTTTTAATCTTTCGACGACGCCAAGTTTATTGTGAAAAAATGCCTGAAAGTTTACTCAAGGAAATGTAAAATGATTTTAAAATAACACAGGCAAATATCCTTCATATTGTAGGTTGCTACCGTTATATCAGAATATTTTTTGGCAGAAATACACATTGCATACTCAATACTTAATGCACATAATGGTTACATAGGTGGAATATAAAATTATACATGTATGAAGAGGAAAGCACTAGTTTACATACTAAAATAATATATGTCTATTTAACATTATTTTAAGTAGACATATTTTAGTAGATACCTTGTTCAGAAAGACCATCTTTTTCACTGTTGGGATCACGACCCCAGAATCATCCTGTATAGTATAGTATGCTAAAATATATTTTTTAAATAGGAACAATACAAAATATGTGAAAAAACTTTCTGCAACAGATTAGTAAACCAACAGTTAATAAATCACTAACTATATTGTTTGTATAATTACATAAAACACAGTTCTATAAAAAAAGTTTCATCAAAGTCCAGTTATTACAAGTCCAGTTATTTAAATATTAAAAATGTGAAGAAAGTTTTTAAAAAACAATTATAGCTAATACGTAAAGTCTACGGTGTTTTTAGGGAAAGTAGGGTGTATTGATATTGTGAGGTAAATTTGCCAAGTATTCAATTAAGGGAAGTTAACGAGAAACGCAAGTACCCGAGGGATTTGTTTATTAGTTACTTACCAAAAGGAATTACTAGACTTGTTAAGCAAACTTTACTTCTGCTAATAGTCGTTTTACCATTTAGTTGTGGAATAAAATACTAATTAAATTTACAATAACTGCTTTGCTGTTATTTTTGTATCATTTGGTGAAAATATATATATTTTTATTGTTATATTTGTAGGTATTTTCACAAATGCGAGAACTTTTTGGCGCAAGTTTTTATTGAACTTTTATGATATTGTGATAATTTAATCCTAAAATGCCGAAAGGAAAACATTATTTCAGAAACAATAAAAGTCATATTCACATTAGTGCTGGAAGGATCACATCAAAGGACGATGCAAATCGAGGGCGTCCGCATCAAGTCTCGTACGACAAATTATGTGCTCGCGAACAGATAGTGATATTGTCGTCCCAAAAACACTTTTCCCTTGTTTTCTCACAAAATGGGGAAGGAAGAGCTAGTTCGGGAAGACAGCTTGATCCGGCACGCGGCCGTTTGAGGGGCAGCAACAAGTCTAATGCCCCCACGCTTGAAATCAAACTTTACTTTGATAGACATAGGGATGGCTTTAGCTAAAAGGGTTAAGAGATAATAAAAGAATTCATACGTGCTTAACGTATGGCAAGACGGCTGAGAAAACAGAAAGTTAAAGTGATGGAGCGTAACAGGCATTAAGTAAATTGTTTGTCAAAGAAACACGAACGTTTGGTTCGTTATACAAATGTAATACGAAAAGTTTTGCGTACGTTGAATTACATTTTAACTTATGATATCTGATTACTTTTTTATAGGACTATCGACGAGGCTTTCAAGAAATTCTATGTCAGGGGAGGGAAACCGGGAAAACTGATTGTGCATCCCCGCCTCATTGTAAAGACTGGCGACAAACGCTCAATATAGACGAAGGACGGGCACTTGCTACAAGAGAAAGTTATGAAAGGAGAAGATTTGGGAAAAAACGAAACTGCGGTAAACAATAGCGACGCGGCGGTCGCAGGCGTCTGAACAAGTTTTCAATAACAACTTAGGCTGGCGGCATCTTAAGAAACTTGACTGCGGTCCGATATGCCTGTCAACGAAAATACAACTATAAATGCAAATTAAGTGTTGTTAAATAAAAACTTGAAAGGAAACCTAGCGATAGGTGTTTGTATGCAGTGAGAGGCGGTTTGGGTTTGCCGCGAGCTGAGTGGGTTAAATGGACCGTGGACGTGGCTAGGACCGTTGCACTTGTTGCAATTTCTCTCCACTCCACTACTTAATTGTAGCGAGTGCGCCCTTACGCTCACTATAGACGAATGGCGTTAATTTCGTCCGAGAACGTAACGTCCATTATACTAATTGCGAGCCACATTTCGTCTAAGCATCTGGAACTCCAGCGGTGTGGACTCTGAACGAACTCGAGAAAATTCACAGAAACCTGCAAGCAAAGAGTATGGAAGTGGAAGGGAACTTTGGTAATATTCCTAATTGAGCTTTTAATGAAATTAAAAGTGTGAGGACACGTCGTGATTCAAAGGATTCTGGGTCCCCGTTAGCGAGGAATACTCTCAGATAAATTACTTAGAGGGTTCGCCGCGCATACAAATCGGCTCGCGATTCTCGATATTTCACAGCTCGACTTACGCTCCGCTACTTTGGTGTTTATGAACGTTTAGATTTATTTAATTCTGTACTCGTACGTTAACCTGCGTATTTGCATACTCGATGGGTGATATTTCCAAGCAGATTACCTGGAACTTCGGGATTAAGGTTATTTGCTTGTTTCTGAATTGATTTAATCCAGAACCTTTACAGATTTACTTTATAATTTTTTCTAACACCTTATAAATAAGCACACTTCTACTCGTACTTTGTTACTTGTTTTGACGAAATGTCATATCTACATATATGCTTCGTATGATTAACACCGCTTTGTAAGGTTTGTGCAAAATATTGTACTTACAAGGTTTCATTTTTTTTGCAAAATTTGATTTATAAAATACAAGAATTTACTAGATGAAGGCGATAACACAATTTTCGTCGATGCCCATAAATGGGTCGGAAAAAGTGAATAAATGTTTATCTTGTTGTCACTCCGTAGTTTCTAAAAAGAAACTATATGTCAAAGCATTGCCGATTAATTTTTAAACAACTTTATCCTGACTTACGAAATATTTTGAAACTGTTTCTCAAAATCAATATTGACGTTCGAAATCCGAATAACATTTTCCGGCGATTATCTCACGAATCACATGTGTACGGGTTTCATAGCGACATCAAATACCGAAACACTCCGAAATCAGCCAACGTCAGGCAATTTCCGTTAAACCGTCATGTCGTAATTTTATTGCTAATCGTGTCACGGAAAGAATTTCCGATACGGCACTGAGCTACCGAGCCACCGGCATTGTCGAGAGACGCAAATAACGGGATCATAGGACACCTGTGTTCAGTGATGGCCGAAGGGGCGAATCAATTAGACCCTGGCTGAATTGCGTAACGTCCCTAGTTACGATCGCAACGAGTCTCTCGCAGCTGCTTTTTGCTCATCCAGCCTCTTGTTATTGCGCAATCGACATCCAGAGCCTCAGATTAAGATATCAAGTATTCATTAAAGCTTTCTCGTAAAATGTAGTTTTATTAAACTCCCCGGTCTAGGGGAGGGATCTTCGCGGATAGGACGCGGTTATTTACGTCGCTGTTAAAGTAATAGGAAATATTTTGTCGAAACTTCGGGGAATGGCTTTCCTCAAGGCTTTTCTTGCGTAGATATTAAGCTACATCAAGAGTGTTCCTGAGGACCCAATAAAATTTTGATTAAGGAATGTAAGCATGTACTTAAATTAGACAAATTGTTGATTATAAATTCATCAAAAAATTAAGTGATGATACTTAAAACTACAAATTTATCGCGTGTTTATGTCACATATAGCAGGCAAAAGAGAACGAATCGCTGAGTCACTGGACATGGACTGTTTATGTGAAAAATTACTGTTTACAATTATATTAATAACACTTAGGTAATTCGCGTTGATTTGTACGCCCACTGCTTTTCACTGTTCATAAGACAAAGACCGTGTTTGTAAACAAACCTTAAACAAGGACCTAAGGTTAAAACCCATGTTAAAGTTAAACTTGGTTCAAAAACGTATCTTTTGATAGGGGTCCCTCTGCGGTCGACCCGGCGATAGAGTTGCGTTCAAGCCATCCATTAATTGTGGCGAAGCTGCCCTATAACTACCCGCCGCTAACAAGCCAATACTCGTAAATTAGACAACATTTTTTACCTGATGCCGAGGGAGAGGGTTTAGTTTTCAAGTGCAGTGAGTGTTTAGATGTATATTTTTTTAGACTATAGGCAAAAATACGGACAATCGCGGAATTCCTGAATCGTATGTTAGTCCAGTATAATAGATATTGTAGATGGTATCGTCTATTATTTAGGCACTACGATGTCAAGTACTGAAGTAGGTACCACTACGTAGAATAAGTGGGTAAACATACATAAATAAATGGGCTCAAAATATAAAAAGGTACTTCAAATTACGTGTATGTATCATAATATTTTATATTGTGTCGGAGATTATTATTCACATTGTTCTATAAAATAAATGTAATATTTGTTTATCTCGTATAATATTTGTTTATAGCATGTAAAACCGATTATCTTTAAATTAATTATACTTAGCTATATTTAAATAACGAGTATTTAAATTCATATCATAATACGATAATATTCAATGTAACATAATATGTACCTACGTAACAATAATAATCGTCTTATGTATTTATATATACATGAATAGTTAACGTTATATACTATAGGTCGCGTTCCTTATTTTAAACTCAGCTAAATCTCTTAATATTGACTTGGCGTGTCATAATTTTGCATTTTCCAGCAAAGGCCATAGTCGGATTTTCATAGTAAGTCAGCCTTTAAATCAACCAGACTCTAGTATTTTTTTGTGAGTACCTCTTATGGTGAAGAATATTTCTGCTGAGTATCAACGTCCTATCGGTGACAGTTTTTGACTTATGATTTTTTTTAGTTTTTTCTTTAATGTGTTGTATCTCAGGATGTATAAAAGCGAATTGCTTCAAATTTTGAAATAATGTTCTTTATTTAGATATGCATCGAATTTAAAAAAATGAATATCGATTGTCGTATAAAAAAAAGAAAAAAAAAGACCAAAAAATTTTTCATATTTTTTTTTGTGTACCTATGAAGTAGTGACACCTCTATTTTCTTTTTCTAATTATAGACCATACATTGGCCTACTAGTTGCCTAAGTATCAAAATTTTCCAAGCGGTACTTCTTACCAAAAATCGGCAATATGTGTGGTCAAGTTCTGCATTCAATCGGTGTTTTTCAATGTAGTATACAAACTCTTCATTTATATTTGAGTTTTCTTATCAGGTTATCTTATTTAAGAGTAAATGCTAATGACAACTTAATGTCATCATGATGCAAGCTGTTTATTTCATTATTAATCGGCCGTTTACCATTTCAACTAGCGTATCTCGATAATATATATATATATGTATATATTCAAGAAATATATCGACGCTGGAAAGGAGAAATTGGATAAGCGACACAGTGCGTACTTTACAGGAGAAGCAAAAAACCGCCGACATTTTCGAAAAAAAATCATTTAAATGAATCAGCAGGCCAAATCAAATAATTGAAGCATTATTTATGGACATAAATATGTTTTCTATGTGATGTTTTAATTATTTAACGAATTCAAGTGTTATTTAATGATTTACTGTCGCTTAAGCAAAATGGTCGGAAAAATTGATTCAGGTAAAATTATCTAACCAACACGTTGTGTAAGAAATAAGGAAGGTAAAAAGGTCCACCCGAGACTTACATAACGAATGTATCCCGTTAAAATTATCTAACTGCCGAAGTGGCTCATTTTATATTCGGGTAAAAATATATAAATTGATAAAATAGCATAAATGTATCATTAAGAAATATCCACAAAATTAAAATGAGAAACTATTTTAGACTTCATAGTTGGTCATATTAATTACATGAGTAACATTCCGTTACTAGTAAACGAATTTACTTACACGTGAAAAAAGGAAAACTGTTTTAGGAATTTTTATAACATTATTCCAAAAAGTAGGTAAATAGTAAAAAGGGATATGTGAAGGGGATGGTTCATAAATAAATGTAGGTAAAAATGGATAAACGCCAATAAGTAGTTCAGATATCATAGTCAAGTAATATTGTCTAACCGTCTTCAATTTTACATTAAGCTGAAGGTAAAATTGTCCAAACGACACGAGAACATATCATACAGTCAGGTAGAAATAGCTAACCGACAAGTGAAGTTTAGTTGTTACACAGCATAAATATCCAAGTAAAATTTAACTTGTCATGACAAATAGGTAAATTAATCCAAGATTAATTATGTTGAATTATATTTTATCTAATCTCCAATTTACTAAAAGTTGTCAAAAACCAAGTCGTTTAGTAATAAAAAATGGTCGAAAGTTCTCTAAATCACCAATGGGATAAGCGACACAAATGTTGTCAGATGGATACGAAACCTAGCTCATTCGACGCAGAAAAATTCGCCGATTCTAACGGTGTATATAACTCAATATCTTCAAAAGTGTCGCTTATCCAATTTCTCCTTTCCAGCGTCGATATTATTTTTAATGAATATCTCATAAATAATATCGAATTACGAAATTGGGATCTTAAGTTATGATATTAAAACTTCTCAGACATGTTACAAAGTGGCGAAGTATGTAATGAAATACTGCACTGGATTAGACGGATTCTTAATATTGTGAAATTTTGTATTAAAGCTTGATGATTTAATAAAATATTCTTAGAATGGATTGATTTTGAAACTTCTAATATCATGAATTATGAAAGATTATTTCTAACGATAAGTATGTATACTTCGAATTTTTGTGCCATAAGATTTCGCTTTAGGTATTTCTTCGCAGGTTACATTTAGATATGGATCGGTTGAAAAAAACATAGTTAAAGGCCTTCCATCATCATTTATTCAAGAGTTTGGCTCTTGTCGGTGGAGCAATTTCCATTCTATTCTATTTTCTGCCTTTTCCTTCAGCTCTCACGTTTCAATTTCCATAGTTTCTTTCAATTGCTCCATGTAGGCTCTCCGTGGTCTACCTCGTTTTCTTTTTCCTTCTATCTTTCCTTCGATTAAAACTTTAATGAAGTTATCGTGACGAAGTAAATGACCTATCATTTTTCCTCTTCTGTTTTCAATCACTTAATAATGTTCTTCTTTACTGGACGTTAAGGCCTTAATCATAGAAAACCCGAATTCGTTTTTTCCACTGCCAAAAGTTTATACACAAAATTCAGCTGCCTAACACAAAAAATATGACGTTAAATTTTGGTTCCATTAAATGTCTTTAATTATGTACATTCTTTTGCAGGCCTCATATCTCAATTGTCTGCTAGGCATATAACCGCGATTTTCCGTTTTTGAGTTATTGAACCCCAAAAGTGACCCAAATTTCGCAGGTAACAGCAAGAAAAAACCGGAAAAAAACAAAATTAATTAATCCAAATTGAATCGTCAAGCCAACACGGGGAACTTTTGGTGCGTCCCGTAGATTGCGGGCGTGACTTTTTATTCTCAAAAGTCTTACGCGCCTGCGAAGGGCGAGGACTTACGTCCTTTAAGTGTGTTGATGTCGTATGTGAATTATTTAGAGGCGGTCAGTGGGAGCCACTGACTGGCAATTAATGAAGAGGCCCTGGCCGTTTGTCAATGCGGTGTCGGGGCGGCCCAAGCACCTATCTGTTCCTTGCTCTGAGAACAGTCCTATACCGCTGCTGTGAGTTGGCCGTGTAAATAAACGTTCACGTTTTGTTTGCGTTATGTATTTACTTTCGGTGCATTCCGTTTATTAGTTCGAACTTGATATCCCTAAATTGACTTCTGAGATGCAGTCTACTCATTATGAGGTTGCTAAAGATAAAAAAAAAAAAAATTGAAAACCACCAACTTCAACCGAGTTCTCCAAGATCCTATCATCTTTGGTTTCCATCATTGGTTTTCTATCATCAAATCCTACTTTCTGAATAAAAACTCTTGTAAATGAATGAAAATTACTAAAAGCGCCATACATGTACCTATAAAATTTGAAGGGATCCCTCGATTTCTCCGAGATCCCATCATCAGACCCCAACTTGGTGCCAATGGGGTTGTACACGTTCGATCACAAAAGAAAAAAAAAATCGGTTCACGGATCTCGGAGATATCGGGTAGCATACATACAATAAAAAAAAACAGTTGAATTGAGAACCTCCTCCTTTTTTTCTCTCTCTCTCTCTCTCAACCTAGCCTTATCCCATCATTTGGGGTCGGCTCTCCTAGTCTTTGTTCGCCAGGACACTCTGTCCCGGGTTGTCTCAGATTTTACATTTGCATCTTTCATGTCCTTATTTATCGTAGCTATCCATCCTCCTTTTTTTGAAGTCGGTTAAAAAATATATAAGATAAGAATGTCAGATCGAGAGAACCTAAAAAAGGTGATCAAATACAATACAAATATGTACTTTTTATTGCACACTTCCATAAATTAAAAGAAAAGGTATAGAGAAAGCATCTGTATCTTAAATAGATATAGAAAACAGGCAGATCGTCTCGCTAAAAAGTGATCACTGCCTGAGAGAGATTTTTACATTTCACTTATATGTAATGTAAGTATGTAGGTGCTCAAAATTATGTAAGGAATGGGCTTACATTAATGTTTATTCATTTTCTTAGTACTCTGATTTTGATCTCAAAGATTTCAGCTCATGATAAACTATTACCTGACATTAAAATGAATAGGATTAATAAGTTATCTGTATCCTGTCTAAAACTAATTTTAATATTACTGCTTCATTTCTTGCAATAAGTTCAGCCGGGAATCGAACCTCTTGAACAGTATCTATTGATCCAATTAGCTATCCACCGTTATCGCGACGGCAATATTCCCAGCGATTATAAATCTATTGAAGAGGTCTGAAGCGAGCGGGGGTCACCGTTAATTTTAATGGTTAAGATTTATTTGTCCCGGATTACACCGAGTCTGATCAAATTTCGAGGCGGTGTGTACGGTCCATTGACTACTATGTATGGACTCCGCTTTAAAACGTGTTCTTGAAGGGCTTGAGTGTCCCACACTAAGCTGCTCTTTTACTTGTATAGTAATCCAATAAATATAAGGAAATAAATTGATACTTAACATCAAAGCTCGTCTATATTGTCAAAGTAGGTTTGAAATAATCATTATCATTACAACGATACGTCCACTGCCGACATAATTCTTCCCTTTGAACCTACATATATAACGGTTGTAAGCAACCGGCGATTTTGATAAGGTCGTTCAGAATATTCTGTGGTAATAAATATTTTTAGGTGATAGTACATTTACGTCATTTACCGACATTTATAAAAACCTAGTATTGCATATATTATGTTCCATACCGGTGGTGAAAAAATATGTGTTTGCAGGCATATAACGCAGCCTAGTGGGTATTAAGTTCGTAACTAGATACTTAATTTATTACGTAACGAACAGTTACTACATGTTTCAACTTTATTTAGTGATTATGGTACTCATACTGACCAATAGTGCCTTATGGTAAGGCGTAATTAATTGGTTTGTATATTTAGTAACCAAATAAGCTGCAAAGCTATGGCCCATGCTTAGGTTTAAAAATAAAATTTATTTTCTTAGGCAAAAAACTTCATATTAGAACTAAATAAGCAATGAATTCGACAGTGTCATTCATTCCTAATTTACTTAACTCAACTTATTTTATTATATAGCAATGTTGTAAGAGCTACGCGTTAAAATGACTCATACCCATCCGATTTGAGAGTTACTTAAAAAGTATGAGAACAATTTTGACGTTTTCATTTAATCACTTCCATATCGCGGCTCTACTTAATTCGTAAATTTCGAGGATGTCTCTGTCACTCCAACGGAGGTGTCATTAGAGCGACAGAGACAAATCCCCGAAATCTGCGGATCTCAAAGTTCGCGGTAGACCCGCTGTATCAAGTCTTAGAGAAGTTGTATTGCATCTAACACCGAAGTGATCCCTGGCACGCGCCCTCGCAACGACGTTAGTCGCCCGAGCCGCGGCGTAATCGCCCCGTTTAAATATAATTGTAATAAGTTAATAAAATCCCACAGCAATTTTAATTAATTTGTGGCGACACAGGCGCCCAATTAAATGGGGATTTCGAAAATTTCATAAAGCAACCCCGCATGGTAAACGCCGGTAACGCTTGTTTTTGCGGTCTGATTGTAAATGCGTTGATTTCAAAAAGCGCGTAAGTAAATATCTGCTGAAGGGTTTTCATTTGCTGATTGAACGGGCCAGAGCACTCCAAATAATCACGGTATACATTTTTAATCGTTCTTCATTATGGATTCTTTTAACTTGCGCAATTGTCGGAAATGTGCTTTTAAATGTTATCTAGGTCGGTTTTAAGCGGTTGAGATTCTTCGATTAAATGGTCTTTTTCTTACAACTTACCGATTCTTAGCGTTTTCATACCAGATTTAAAGAAATGAACGACTACAGTTACAATTTATGACGCAAAGAAATGGTTGGCTAAGTGATTCATTATACGAAATTAGACTATTTCGTTTTCATAGATCTACTTTCGATGGGTAGGTAATATGTATGGTATTCATTAATGTTCAACAGTATGCAGGCACACACTTGACCAATCTACAGCTTTGACGTTGCACTCTAAAAATGTACCAATGCTTCGTTTATGTTTCCTTATGCCATAAAAGTTTGTACCTAGACATATGTATGTTATTTTATGTATAAAAGCAATCTGTCCAAATGACATCAAAATGCCTTCTGACCTTTCTACCCACGGTAAACTAAAACTTGTCGTGTTCATCAAATAAGTGGGTAATTTGACTGGTGGAATTTCTCAAGATCTAAAAAGACTCCAATTTAACTTAACGACCTGCTATTGAGATTAACGGCATTAGATGCCATCCAAAACATGGAAGTGCTAATTTAGATATAATTTATTTAAAGCGGTTAGATTTTAATGACCATATTTAACCAAATTCGCAATTAAAAATGTAATTTGAACACTATATTGGTACTTAAGGTTGGTATCGAAACAGCGGATTTTGGTTGAAAATAGGACTCAATTCCAAAATCAAAATGTCACTATATGCGGGAAAGTACCAATTGAATTTAAACTTTCGTGAGACATAATACATTTGACAGCCTCCGTAGCCTAGTTGGTAGTGACCCTGCCTACGAAGCTGGAGGTTCCGGGTTCGAATCCCGGCGAGGGCATTATTTGTGTATTTATTTATCACAAATATTTGTTCCTTGGTCTTGGCTGTCTATGTATTTAAGTATCTATATGTATGTATCTATTATATATATCGTCGCCTGGTACTCATATCACAAGCCTTAATTGAGCTTACCTTGGGACTAGGTCGATTTGTGTAAGATGTCCCAAGATATTTATTTATTTATTTAATACCTATAAATAATTAAACGGTTACGGTAATTTATAAATAATTAAACGGTTAATATCACGTATAATTAGTCATTACGACTTAGAGCCTAGGTCTCCATTATCTATCACTGAGCAGTACGTGCCGTGCACGCAACAAGATACACGTAAGAGCTTGATAATGAAAACCTGGGCTCTCCGAAACATGTCGTGCCTAGTGATTGAAACATATGAATTGAACGGTTTAATTTTATTTATGGGAAGTACCAATTTTGACAGGGCCTATGCGAAACACAAATGAATTAACTTGAACTTATCTAATGGCGCCTAAGGAGCAGTTCTGATTGCAGGGTGAGTCCATTCTCCGGTCTTATTGTAAATATGCATTAGGGCGGATGACGCGCCGGCTTTGGTCCCTCATTACTGCGATGTGCCGTCAAAGACGTCGCCGATTCAGAGCTCATTCCTGTCTACTGCCGAGAACAGGCCTTCAGGCTCAGGCGAAAGACTCCTCATTCACGTACACTTGTTAGGACCCTAGAGGTCAAGATCCCGTGAGGAGAATCTCCTGTGCTCGCGTAACGAATTGGAATACATAGACCGTGAAGTGTCCCGGATACAAGCCGCTCAATTATGATAATGGCTCTGGAGCATTTTCCTTACGAACTATCGATATGAACGTTTTGAGATAATTACAGTCTCGTTACATCTGAAAGAGAAGTAATAAATTTGATTGTAGATTTAAGAACGGTATTGTATTTACATTTGTAGAATTGTTCAGCTACGGTTATTAAGTTTATGAAAATAATACTGTCGATCATGTAAGTGTTTTTTTAGATGTTCAGTATGGAATTTAATTTTTAAGCAATAAACAGCGTGTTAAATCTCGATTCATAAACTATATTTACAATTAAATTTAAACTATAGTTATTATGTCTCACGAAGGCTGATAATTAAATTACTTACCTATAATTAAACTCACGTATATGTAGTCACTACGCGCGACACGTTTCGGAGGGCCTAGGTCTCCATTATCTAGCACTGAGCCCGCGTCCACGACTCGCGAGCGCGGCGCGCAATCGTCCAGAATAAAAATGTTGACTCTCAGTTAAGCACAGTCGCCATCGGATAGGGACATTGAATAGGGGAATTGTCGCATTAACAACGTAAGGTTACTTTTGTGGTTTGTGGATAGGGACATTGAAGCGGCCAGAATGCTCAAAATCAGTTCACCTACAGGCCTCTATTGTCATGGCATGGTTTTAGAGGGCATATTCAGGAATGGTTGATCACCGCGGTCGCTCCTATACAATGGGTGACTCCTTAGACTATCCGCAATAATCCTGTAAAGGTCCCGATGATGTTTCGTTCGGAGTAAATTGTCAAGTTCGGAGATATTGTTATTCAAAGTTAGCGAGCCTAAGTATAGTCATAATAGTTCGTTTGTTTTTAATTTTACACTATATTGTTACGATTTAAAAAAAAAATTACTTTTTTCAATGTTTCGTAAATGATAAGTTATAGATAATTTTTAAGTCAAGGAAAATAACGTATAATAACGAAAATTCCAAGAAAAAATTTTTTTTTTTACAATATCAGGAATTGATTGTTGACTAGCTTATTTATGCACCGTTTAAAAATTTTCACCCTGGTTATAGGCCACGCAATGTATATCTAATGGCGACTGAAGGTAGGTACGTTGCTGCATCACTAATAACGTTTGGTTATTCACGATAAAATATATTACTAGACTCCAAATCCTGCACGATGAAAAGTGGGATCCTTACCTGAAACAAGAGAAAACAACATTGGTTAGAGAACTATTTTCAGGTGGCAATACAACATGAACCAATTTAGTGATTTGTATTAATTCAATATTTAGGTACTCATTTATATTAATATAGCACGAATTCTAAGTTTTCTGTTGATACTATCAATTGCACGATAACTCTGTGCCAGTTAATAATTGGCAAACTATAGGTACCAAAATACGAGAATAGACAAAGACATTTGGCGTTTTGG
This sequence comes from Thaumatotibia leucotreta, assembly GCA_025490895.1. NCBI lineage: Eukaryota > Metazoa > Arthropoda > Insecta > Lepidoptera > Tortricidae > Thaumatotibia > Thaumatotibia leucotreta. The sequence goes on from JALPQI010001048.1 coordinate 121,065, forward strand.
TTACCAAAAGGAAGTACAGTTTAGCTCCCCTAGTTCGTGTAAAGCGGGCAGGATATCAGTAATTTCGTCCAAAAATCAATAGCGAAGTCCCCAAATAAAACAAATACGTTTTATTTTCCGACGCGTCTAGCCGCAGGAGAATGATTGATTGTGGTTTGAGTACACATCGCGCTTATTGGTCGGACCGCCTGAAATACGCCATAATCAGAAAGTTTTCTTTACACGACAATGTGATCAAAAATACATTAGACCCTTAAATGTGGCTAAATATAAGCTTTGTTGTGTACACAATGTGAGGCTCGGAAGACTGTGCTTTAATTATTCTGGGAAATTAAAAAAGCTAGTCGGAACAGTAGTGGTTCGCCATCTATTGGAAACCTCAGATAGCCCATATAATATGTGTCAAGTCATACTGAGCAATTTACTAAACAGCGAAATCGTTAAATAAAAATCGACTGTTCCATACATTTAAGTGGTGTGAATTTCGTGAAATGTTGTATGAGAGATTTTTTTTCTTGATTTCAGCGTTGGTCTCATAGTAGAAGTTGCTCAGTATGACATATTGTGTGTTTGAAGTTTTCAGTGGGTGGTAGAACACCTTGTATTATGATTTGGTAAGTTCCAGGTGAAATTATCAATATAAAGAGATAGGTAATAAATTTAAAACTATTTTACATCATGAATGTAGGGGTCGAAGATTTCATTGTGAAAATGGACGCAGCGCAGCTGTAAAAGTTTCCATTTGATTGCACTAAATTTAGATAGCAGTAGGTTTTTCCTAAACGTACTTCTTACAAATGGCTGTCGAAGTGTTACGTTTTTCTATTTTATTTTAGCCAAACAAACCATATGAATAAAAGAGACACTGTAGTTCTTTGTCCGTCGTAATGTTCGGTAGTCTTATGCGTGTAGTGATGTAGCAATACTAGCGTGAAACTTGGTCCAGCGGAACGCGAGATTTTCCGAACAGTTAAGACTCGCGCACCTGCCAGTTTTCGCCTAAGATTGCCCCCAAAACGCCAACTCACGGGGCCGGTATAAGCTTAAATTACGCGTAAAGCCGAACACAAAGGCTATGCGTATTCAAATTCCATTAATCTCCCGTCCGGGGGTAGGTGGGGTAAAATGAACCGGCGGACAAAAACAATGCCGCCGGCAAATAACCGGCTCAGCATTGTTCCGGCAATTAGAAAGCTTTCCCATGTACCGGCCGTGTATAAAAACAGTGTAACATCAGCACGCATCGCTGCCTATTGCTCGTTACCGTTGATGTTTATTACGGTTATTAGGCCTAAGCTGCGCAGTTCGATATTAATGCTGCCAGTAGACGCTGATTTGAATTAATCGTGCCGTGCGTGTACTAAGTGCCTTTTTCGGGTGAAAACTTCATTCATATTTGATGACGGAATTGTTTGTGTATTATGTGTTGTTATCGGGCGATGACAATCTGTTGAATTTGAGCTCGGGGTGAATGTGGACGAATTAAAACGGAGTGACCAATCGCTCGGATATATGACGCGACGCGTTGATCGCGGGCTTAACCCGCTGCACGGGAATTTGTACCCGTGCATATTAAGCAATCCCCGTCCATTTTTACCTGCAGAATATCAAAATAATTGCCGGTCATAACTTTTTGCGAGGATTTTTACATGTGAAATTAAACTCGAATACTTTATTGTCGCATTAACAACGTAAGCTTACTTTTGTGGTTTGTGGACCACTTCTAATTATTTGATATAAAAACTTACAACGTCACTAAACTTTATGAAAATCGTTTCAGTACTAAGCGTAACAGACACACTAGGTAGGTAGTCAGAAAAGTAACTCTACTTTCAGGTTTACAATATAAGTAGAGGTCAGCTGTCACAGTAACGTACCTACACGTACAGTTAAATATATGAAGACATGTTAATTTACCCGAGCCAACCGACTCATTGCAACAAACACGATTGTATCCAATTTAATGTACTCAAAAATGCATCACCGTACATTTAACGGAAGAAAGGGAACAAAACCGTCCACGCGGGCACAAGGAGCCATTGTTTCGCCGCCTGTACAGCAATAAGCGGCTGTTTGTTCAGCCGAGTATTGTGGCGGGTTATTAGGACAGGGATGCTATTCCGAACAGACAGTAGGTTGAACTTTAAATGTACGAAAAGAGATTAGTCTTACATGAGAACGATGATTCAGGAAAAAAAATAAAAACTTCCAATAGGTTCACACTCTCACAATTTACTGAACTCGGTGTAAAATATGATTACATTATCTTATTTTAGTGCATTGAATGAGCTTACTCATTTCAAGACAGAGTTCAAGTGTTTTTCAGCTTGTCTAATCTCTATCTCTCTATCTATACAAGTTGGCTGAAAATAAGTGCTGCCAGTGAGGTCTTGTGAAGCAGAATTAGCCCCTTAATTACAAAATAAGTTAGTTTTAGAAGTAGCAAGTAGCAGAAGATCTTAGTAGTAGGCGCGTATTAAAAAAAAGACCCTTCTTAAACTTCGAAAAACCTCAGGCATCAAATTGCGTCGATCTACTAAAAAATTTCGGCCGCTAGCGATTTTAAAGCACTGGATGAATCTCAAATAAGTATGTTTACTAAGCCACGTAGCTATAATCATACAAGGGCGAGTAAAATGCCTCGATACACTGGTCCTGCCTCCGCCTCGTCTCGCTTCGGCCATGTTCAATGGAAACTGTGTCAGGATAGCGGCCTGCGGCAGTCACGGGTTAAGATTGGCTGCGCTGTGACACGGTGTTAAAACCACCTGACATTTGAAGCTCTGCTTATTCTCCTGTTTTATATTATGCTAAACGGGGTTACAAAGGACGATATATTGTTGTTATGACAGTTTACTAGGTCGATTTTTAAATGGAATTGAATGGTAGTTAGCGAATAGTAATTATGATAAATGATACCTTGCAATGACTAAACTATTAGCATTAAATAAGGACGGAATGTAGGACAATGTTTGTGAAGGAAAATCGATTTTACTAAGCGGCAATGCCATAACTTGAGTAGAAAATCTTAATTTAATAAAGTTTTTATAATAACATTTTTGAGAATGAATAAAAAGCTGATCATATCAATTTTGATACTAAGTCTTTAATACGTGACACTCCTTATTTCATCATCATCAGCCTATGATAGTCCACTGATGGACGTAGGCCTCTCCTATCAATTATGCGTATAGACGCATTAGGAGGTATATGCCCATAATCGCCACGCTGGGTAAGCGGATTGGCGATCGCAGTAATGTGTCCACTATGATGACGCTGCTGCCCATCATCAATTTTTTATCAAATAATGGTCAGTGACACTTCAATCCCTTATTTCATGGCAATAATAAAATATCGTTATCTTATTTGTCATCTAGGACATTCGCTTCAAGGATTATCGATTAAACTAACAGAAGGCACATATCAATCCGAGTTATCAACAGCGGAAAGCCGGTCTCATCCCGATAATGCAAAGAAGTACGTTACGTAAAAACAGTTCACTGGCTCTCAATAGACGAATCCCACGGTGAAAAGGAAATAGGGTGCTTGCAATTTTAAATAAGTAATTGCTTTTTTTATAAGAAACTGTAGACGGTGATGGTAACAGGTAAATAAATAGCAATTCACGGATAGTCTTAGCAGTGAAATGTTTTTCTGTTGCTTTGAAAACTACTATTCCTGTCAATTGACTTAATGAATTGTTATTATTTACTCAGATTACCTTCAGTCTCCAGTAAACAGTTTTACGATAAATATAGTTGATGTTTAAGCATTAATATTATTTAACATGTTGATGTAGGTACACCTCATCGGATGGCAAGTGGCTACTATCAAATCATCAGTCCATTTAAGTCCATAGGACTCTCCTATTATCTATGCTTATGAAAGCATTAGGAGGTAAATGCTCATAATCGCCACGCTGGACAAGCGGATTGGCGATCGCGGTGTGCCCGTAATAATGATGACGCTGCGGCCCATAATCAAGGTTCAATAAATCAGTGACAATTTATGTAATCTCTTAGTCAACTCTTACGACACCCATGGGAAGAGTTGAAGTGATGACAAATGTATTCTTATGCCGTCACCACGTCACGTGGCGATAGTAGCTACATAGATCTCTCAGTATGGACACCTGCAGTTCCAGAGTTATTTCAGAAAATATTATTGTGTTTATATTCGAGGAAAATATTGAATTTTCTTCATATAAGTATGTATCTATTTTTAATGTTAAGTTACATTGTAAAAGAATAGCCAAGTGTCTCAGAAAATTGAATCAAAACGTCGCGGTAAACTAAACTTCGAAGGCGGAGGTGAGATAACACAGAGTGTTCGAGTTATTTATAACTAAAAATGTATTAACAATAAGTTCGAAAAGCGCTTTGTCAGAGGTCATTATTGATTAATTATAACCTCATAATATTTTTTAAAAATAAAGTATTGTGGGACATAATAATTTATTTATATAATTAAACGGTTAAGCTCACGTGTATTTATTATCTACGCGCGATATGTTTCAGAGAGCCTAGGTCTCCATTATCAAGCATAAAATTACTACTAACACTACTACTACTAGACTCATAAATTGAGTTTTGTTTTATATTCGTATTATAAATAAAATATCTTCGGACATCTTAAGGTGCATTCAGACCAAACGAGCATTCGCTGTTCTATCCCCCACTCTACGAAATCAACGAATCACGTTTTGTGTAACGATCGAATTTCGTAGAGTAGGGGGTTAGAATAGCGAATGCTCGTTTGGTCTGAATGCACTTCTACACAAATCGACTTAGTCCCACGGTAAGCTTAATTAAGGCTTGTGACGTGGCCAAGCAACGACAATCAATCAACAATCTGTATTCAACTAAGTCAAATGCTCATACTGTATGACTTGAGCACTTAATATAGGATGTCCCATTTTAGTCTTTATATATAATGACGTTAAGACTATTGGAAAAATGGTGAGCCTTACCCTCATATTAATAAGGATAAATATACACGGTGGAATTTAATCGGTGAACAGGAACCCATTTTTCTAATTCAGTAATCGATGGCGGTCACGTTTATGTACTACTTAAGTGGAACCAAGTTTTTTTTTAGCATAATTTTTTTTTATGTTGAAATTAAAATTTATTGTCACCCTACTAATGGTTTAGTCTGAAAAGTTTAATACCTCTTTTCAAACTATCAACCATAGAAACTTAAAACATAAATGAGCAATAACCACTCACATGCTTTAAATTTTGCGATAAGACTCTATTCCTGTGTAAAATAAGAGCGATGCATGGCTGATAGTTTGAAAAGAGGTATTAAACTTTTTAGACTAAACCATTAGTAGGGTGACAATAAATTTTAATTAAAGTTTAATTTCAACATAAAAATTTGTTATGCTAAAAAAAAAACTTGGTTCCACTTAAGTACTACATAAACGTGACCGCCATCGATTACTGAATTAGAAAAATGGGTTCCTGTTCACCGATTAAATTCCACCGTGTATAACTGTCAAAAGTTCATTCTTAGAAATCGGCAACACTATAAGTCACACTGAACTACTTTATACATATATACGGTGTGGGACAGGTTATTAGTGGCTGATGAAGTAATAGTACATTACTATAGAGGACGGGAAACGAAGGGTTACAGGCCAAGTAGATATATCTGGCCGAAGGAACTGAGGCCAGATAGTGATACGCGGCCTGTAACCCTGTTTCTCGCCGAGATTTGTATAGTGCTTTTCTCAAACTTGCCATGAAATAAAACGAACTGATTTCGCCGAACCATACTACTTAATTTGTAAATATATCAATAGTACAGAATCGTATAACATTAAAAAAAAACATTCGCGCCTAACTTTTTTTAAATCTGTTTGAGGTCTCCTTTTACCTGTTGGTATAGATATTAGTTTTATGGTTATTTTTTTTTCTGTGGCTGAATGTCAAAACCTAGTGTCACAATTTGACGTTTCAAAACAAAAGACAGTTTGTTTGCAGTCCTAGGTGTGAAATAAATACATGAAATCTCTTTACATATCATCTTAGCACATGACACCGGGTACATAGTATTTCCGGGTTTAATTTAACGTAAGTAACATCAACATTCCGTAGCAAGTTTGAGAAAAATACTTATATACTGTACCTACATAACTACGATTTTTTTACATTCATAGTTCATCTCGTGTATAAAGGGAACCACGATGCAGACAGCGTGCGAGAGAGACGCACAAAGGTAAATCATATCTAAAATTAAAAATAAACAAAAAGCCCTGCTAAGCAAGCTGCCCTCTCATGAATTTTAATAAAAATTGTTTGAGCCACGTAAATTCTAGTTTCGTCCAAGACTCGTCAAAATGTAAATATGTATAAGAACAAATCAACGAATAATAATTTACATTTGTGATACCTGAAAAAAAATGATTGCTAATAAACTACCTGTTATTCGTAATAATACAGCTTTGAAACTGATTGTGTGCTGATGTGCTTGTAAAGGCATATAAAATAGATATATATTTCAGTTAAATTTATCTCCTGAAATGTTACCGTAAGAATGTCTCCAATACAGCGAACTGTTTCATAATACGGCTTATTAAATAATTGGTGTATTTTCGCCCGCATTGTTTGAGTTGAGACGCTAATACCCGGCCAAATAGATAGTGTTACGGGTAGTGCAAACAGCCGCGGCAAACACCTCGCTGGGACAGAGAAGGGAGTAAGCTCCTCATATCGCGGGTATACTTACTGAACCTCGTAAACTGTAAACAGTCTGCAACATTCACATAATGGAAAAAAAAACACCCGTATTCATAGTGAAAAAACCGGCTAAGTGCGAGTCAGTTACATGTGTGGAGGGCCCCAACCCCAATTATATTTTTACAATTTAGTATCTTAATTTTGTAGCGGTATATACAACACATATTTATTCTTACCAAATTTCATCTCTATACCATTTATAGTTTCCGAGTAAATCGGCTGTGACAGACGGACAGACGGACATGACGAATCTATAAGGGTTCCGTTTTTGCCATTTTGGCTACGGAAAAAGGTGACATTCCTATGAATCAATTACTGTAGATCCGACTGTAAGTATAGCGAAGATATATTTTAGTAAAACGCCCTACTTTGTCGCTTAGATAGTTGATTCGTATAAAGATACAAGCAAATTCCATGCTTATGATAAGTGGTAAAGTGGACCGTTTTACTAAAAAGGCTCACATTATAAGCTTTAGCCGTTAATATCACAAGAACTTGTATCCATTTACCAGGAATCTCTTTAATTTTAATCTCTTTTACTCAATAAGCAAAATAAGGTATTGTATTGAAAAGTATAATCTATCTAATCCGCTATGTTTTTCATCAAACGTGCATACACACAAATTAGCACAAAAAAATAGGCAGGTTTTCTTTTCTATAATTCCCACTACAAATATATTTGCTGTTCCATAAAAGCTGTGTGTGGCGAAAACTTGCAAATAAAATATAGTGACGTTTATAGAAAAATCCGTGCCAGGGTCAAAAGAGCTCCTAATTCTGAATCATGAATGAGAGTACTCATTAAAGTAGCCATATCATTACACACCTCCACAAGAGTACCATGAGCAGAGCAAACAGACACTGCAAACATGTTCGCGCCTTGTTAGTGGCGAACCTAACCCGAGCAGGACGGAGGACGATTTCAAGTTCTGTAGCCCTAGTGAATAAGGGTATAACTTGTCAGACATTTTGGAAAACGATGTGTATACCTATGCTCTTGTATTCAATATATAACCTTTTACACAAGTCTAGTACCTAATAAATCTAATAATGCTGATAATCAGTCAAAATTTTGTATAAAAATTCGGTGCCACCTCATGCATCTGATTGTGGCAACCGTTTGTACCGCTGCTAGATCACAGAAAATGTTGGCCTATTATTTGAACAGTAGTAGCCCTCCGCATACGAGATGAAAAATGTCTATGACGTTTCCATACATTTGGGGTCTGGTATACCCCTACTCGTATGCCGAGGGTTAGACTAATATTATTAGTCAACGAACTGCGAAATTGTATGAGTTGCAATGACAACACACTAAAAATATCAATTTAATATCGTACGAGAACTTGGGCCTTAATCGAGCAGTTTAAAGCACGTATTTTGTGGTCTCTGTGAGCGCTATTTATAGTGTGTCCGCTGGTAGCTGAAGTTCATGCCCGTAATTAATATGTAAGCAAATACGACACGTGTCATAAAACTTACTAACTGTATACTTTAACTCAAGTACTTACTCGGATTAATTGTGATCCTAGTAAGTAGGTTCAACTTGGTATCTAATATAAAAGCACATCTTTGTAACTTTATTGTAAGTTCTCCGCATACACCAAATATTTGTACAATGCACCATACCTGTCAGGCTACTGTTGTAAGTTGCAATTATGAATTAATTTTTATTGGTTTTACTAGGGAGCAAAGTGATTGTTTAACTCTCGTGCAAATATTGAAACCCGAGCAAGCGAAAGATTCCAGAATTTGAACCACGAGCGCAGCGAGTGGTTCATAAAATGGAATCTTGAGCGATGCGAGGGTTTTAAGGCACGAGAGTTGAACAAGCTTTGCTGCCGAGTGAAACACAACATTTTTCACCATACTAAAGCGAGGAAACATGCGAAATAAAACTCAAACATAACAAATTAGAAGGTATTTATTTGCAAGTCCTCAACTTCCAAAAAATAAACAAATCAACAAATAATAAAACAATAACCTCAAATATTTATCTTGGCGTGGCAATGCTTAAAACTTCAGGATAATTCCAAAATGAGACTCATGTAGTTATTGGCGATTTTTCTGTGATTTTCGGAATTATCCCACTTTCGCATCTCGCAATTACCCGAACACTTGAAAATTAAGAGTGAAAGAAAACAAAACACGACCGAACTCGTTTAGATTAAAAAAAAAAATATTCGGATGCGTTCTGAAATTTGCATAGTGTCAACACTTTTATTTTCCTATTGTTATTATATGTCGTATTTTTAGAACTTTTAATTAAAAACCTTTTACAAGAAAATGTGGTATTTAATTTGGATTATAGCATATTGAATATATAATATTATGAAAGGTTCATGTGTATGAATCTGTTTGAAACTATTGAGTTTTCGAACGTACTGTCTAGTTCAAACGTCAAAAAGCTTATTGCACTCTCAGGCCGTATAAGTTATTGCTTTAGTCTACCCAGAAGATTAAAAAAAAATTACTTTAATCTCTAGAGGTTAAAACACAGTTTTGCGCTCTGAAATTGAAGGACAAACAGCGTGTTTACGAGCAGTGTGGTGAAAAAAGATTTGTACAACCATGTTAAAAGTACTCGTATTTAGCACAAAAATACATTTTATAATATAAAAAAATATGCCAGATATAGCACAGAACCGGGATGAATGGAAGAAGAGGGGGGAGGTCTTAGCCCAACAGTGGGACAGAATGGGCTTTTAATAATAATAATAATGCTGCTGAGTGTCACAAGGAGGTAGGTACGCAGCTTATTAATATTACACAATGCGCCTACGCTTATATATTTAAAAAATATTGAACAACGAGTTTACATTACAAATTCAAACTCATTTCATCCCATTGTTCAGAAACAACATCGCTTCGCAAAGTCGGAAACTGACACGACAAACTTCAACCTGTTTGAATAGGTTCAATTTCGTGTTATACAGTTCATTACAAGAATTAATAAAAGACGACAGCCCGTAACAGCACAGGTTTTGTCAAGGCAGCGTTGGAAGTTAAAGGCTGTTTTTGAGCATAAAGCGTTCGTCTTTTGACGCAAAAAGCTCAACTCATTTATCAAATCACCGTTGTCTACATTACGGAGTCGGGGGCGTATTGTGAACAGGCTAAAAAGGCCCGACGACTACACAAAACGGTGTGCGACGCTCTCCGCGACAGGCGCGAAAACGAACCTTAAGGATCTAAGTACAGATCTGATTAGAATTCGCTAGTAGGTACCCGATCGCAGAATCGGAGTTTCGTTAACGAGTTAAATTAAACAAATAAAATTAATGAAAGCAAAAACCGTCGCGATTTTCTAAATAAATACATTTTCGAGCTGAATGAAAACAGTTGAAATGATTTAAATTTGTGAAAGAAGTTTGTTCGGCAACTTCTGAATATTTATGTTTTTAGAGTTTGTTGACATTTAAAAGTAAGTTTTTAAACGTATGAATGTAATGAAAATTGTCGTTCAGTATTAGATTTTTTATTAGATTTAATAATGGGGCTAAGTATTGATCATTGTTAGTTAGAAGTAGAGATCCTATGTAACGAAATTTATTTTACAAATATTATGAGTGTTTAGTATGCTGCCGTCTAACATTTAATTAATTTTTAAATCACATGCATATAATTTATCCAATTTAAACAACTACAGTTTCTGAAGTTAATTGAAAATAGTAATGGAATACTCATACATATAATACAGCAGAACATGACATATTCTCTAAAAAAATAGAAGGATTACTCCGCCCTCATATTTTCCACTGTAAAAGACAATAAATTCAGCGAAGAAAACCTCACTTAGACTTGTAGTTTGAAACAGTAACATTTAGTACATTTTAACAACTGCGCCGGCAACTACGTTTTAAAGCCCGCTCGAGCCACGCAAATCACCTGTAATTATCACAGACTCGGCAAGCTCCGCTTAATTGCAAACAAATTTGCGGTTGCAAAGTTTTATAGGTACTTAATTCATTAGTATGTAATATACCCGTGCGAAGACGCGGGCCGCAAGCACTTGTTCGCGTAACACTTCATTGTGATGCTAATTTGGGGCAGCCCTATGAATATGGGCCTCGCGCGCACTTTTTGCTTCAACGCGCTAAATTAATTTGAATAATGCCTTCGATAGACGCCGGGAAAATGTCTTTTACGTTACTTGGGGCTTTTGTGTGTTAAACTGACCTGTAAAAATACCGATAAGTGTTTGATGGTGTTATTTATGGACTCGGATCGGAATCGATTTAGGGATGCGTACAGCAAAATACGACATAAAATTCATTTAGAATGTTTACTTTTTCACTTTTGTAGTAATTATAAACTAGTTATGCATCTAGCATTTTATGAAAACGAGCTTGTTTTTATAGCTCTAAAATTCTAGTAATTAAGTAGGTACTACCTCTTTGAAAACGAATATATCTTCAAGTTCTGAGAAACTTTCAGAAACCTCTTCAAACGCTGAGCAAAGGCAATTTTAATTACCACGCATACAAGCTCTTCAGCCCACATACGAGAGTAAAAATAAATTTCACTTAGCTCCTAATCACGTCCCTTAAGAGTAAGTGTCCGTGTACTCGAGGTAATGGGGCGAGTAGAACAAAATTGGCTTAAGCAATCCCCGCCTCGAATATCTGCGGGGAAACGACTCCGAATCCGAATGGAATGCACTCGGCGCCGTACGTGTTCGTCATAGAAAACGTGCTGAGGTAATTTTTAAGTGAGCGTTCCCCGCTGCAACGCTCACGGTTATTCAGCCTTTGCATGTTAAAGCGTTAAAGGAGGTAACGCTACTCTTAAACAAATGAAAGCTCTTACGTTCGCTCGCCAACCCGCTTTACTAAAAGGCGGTGAAATTTTAATGTGTACCGAATATGACAACGTTTTACCTTCTAGATTGTCAGTCCCAGACGAAGCGTTAGCGCCCATTAGCTTCTGAATTTTCTTTTTTATCAACGTTTCTCAATCCCCGTTAAGTTCTTCTAAGTAGGAGGCTATTGAGAATGTTAAATTTAGATATGTACTCATACAGTGAAGTTGAAATAAAACCATAGCTTTAAATCCATATACAATTTGCTAATTAGGTGATATTAAATTTGTTCAATATACGGAATATTACGATCATATTACAACTTATACGTCCTACTTAGCTTAATTGAAACGTTTGGCACGTGGAATCTTTGAGAGACTAACTGTAAAGAGTGTCTAATTACGCATTCCAAATAATATCCTCACATTTCGGTTGGTTAACCAACATGAAATAATATTGTAATAAAGACTTCTACAGTTAACATATGCGTGAACTAATCGCCACGATCGCCCACGCATAAAAGAGTCGTACGAACATACGCGAGGGCGTATAATTATGTTAAGTGTCCGCACCACCGCGGCACCTGAGAGGCGGTATATTGTTTTTTGGACCACCCTTTTACGCGTTCCCGCCTATAAATAAATCAAAATATTCAAGAAGGGCTCGACTTTAAGGCGGCTTAGCGGAATCGTAAAATTCAACAGCGTTCGCATCGCCCCGGGGTTTATCTTTCGGGAGCGTTTGCCGTGTTTTTGCTTGAATCGTAAAAGAGTATCACAGTATATGAATAGAAAGCAGCACTCCCTTTTACCGGGGACATATGGAGCACTTTACAAGTTTAATGCTGAAAGCAGATTATCTGTTTATAAGAAAAATATGTGATGCTGCATGCGAACATAAAAGTTATGAATTTGATATGAGATTGATGAGTTCGTTCGGAATTACTGGGACGAACAAAGGTGCACTCGTTACTTTTCGTGGTAGTTCGTTTATGAGAAACTCGCTGGGCTTTATTATGATTGAATGGCTAAAGCGTACCTAGACTTTACTTTAAAATGAACAAGCATAAAAGTGTAGATTCGAAAGTAAGTAGTTAAATATATATTATGATTTCATGCCGCTGTACATAAATTAAATTATTCGCATGTGTAACTGTTGTTATATGTCAATAAAACACGGATTTTTAAATAAGTAAATCCAATAACATAAAAAGCTATATCTTTAATACAATCGAAACTCAATTTAAAACGGGATTGGCCAAAAAACATAGAACACCTACTAGTAATAAATTCAATCAACTATGCAATATCATATATTTGCTAAAATATATATGAAGTCACTATCAATAAATATGTCTTTAGCGAGACAAAGAGCAATCTAGTGTACACAACATAAGTGCAAAATTTTTAATAAATACAAAACACAATACAGCGCCGGTCATTTATTATAATTACTTGCCAAAACTACAAACAAAACTATAGGGAAAATTCAAATTTGATATTAATAGGCAATCTTTTGTGAATTGATCAGATAGTTTGTGATAAATTGGTGGAGTTACGCCGTTTGCCGGGACACTGTAACCCTTTTTTACCCCTGAAGGGCGCATGCGATGATCTATCATTTCGCTCGTCAGTTAACATCTAAATAATGAGGGGGTGCCTGATATTGATAACTTCTGATTAATATCTAACGTAAAATGCATTTTAGGCTTAATATCGTAAGAATTTTAGGGTAGATTAACCATAGGAAGACAAATTTATGAATCAAAAATGGTTGGATAGGTACATTATGAAACTAAGTTTCAACACATCTTTCGGAATTTAAGTGATTCTAGTAAATATTGAATAAAACAATTTTCATCACACCTGTTCGGTAAGTGCGCCAATACGCTGCGGTGATGCGGGCCGTAGGTGCGTCATTACGTCCTAGTAGGCCGTCAAGGATTTTCATACAACATAACGTCGCACTAGCGCGGTCCGGCGCACGCCGCGCGCCGCGCCGAGATTTCTTTTATGAAAATGATGAAATTAAGTCATCCCTGATTTAGACCATTTTAGAGTAATTTTGTGAAAATATATTGTTTTATTAACTTTTTTGCATCAAAGGTGTGATGAAAAACATTGTGTGCACCACGGGCGGTACAAGAATTATGAAAATTCTTACTTACCGCCCTAAATACACAATGTACTATTAAGTTTAGTTACTACCTACCCCCTACACCTTTTGTGCCACCACGCTGCCTCGTATCACTTACCAAGACAGGTATGTGATTCACATTGTCATGTAATTACAGGTAAGTTTCTACAAATCTGCACGTCTTTACGAGTGCTATGAACTACACATACCGGCAATGAAAACGGGTCAGGTGTTTTTTTAGGGTTCCGTAGCCAAAATGGCAAAAACGGAACCCTTATAGATTCGTCATGTCCGTCTGTCCGTCTGTCCGTCTGTCACAGCCGATTTACTCGGAAACTATAAATGCTACAGTAACGAAATTTGGTGAGAATATGTGTTGTATAAACCGCTACAGGATTATGATACTAAATTGTAAAAAAAAACCAATGGGGTGGGGGCTCTCCGTACATGTAACTGAGGGATAGAATTTTTTTTTTAGTTTTACATAAGCGTGTGGGGTATTAATAGAAAGGTCTTTGAAAATGATATGAAGGTTTATACATCACATTTTTATTTAAGCAAATAGTTTTCGAGATATCAGCTCTCAAAGTCTGAAAAATGTGTCCCCCCCCCCTCTATTTTTTAAACTACGAGATATAAAATTCTGAAAAAAATATATGTTATGCACATTAATAAACTCTATCAACGATTTTTGGTTTGATTAAATTATCTCCTATAGTTTTTGAGGTAGGTTGATTTAAC